>PVKB01002274.1:89413-111213 GCA_004027205.1 Ctenodactylus gundi
TTCTCAGCAGCCGGCTAACAGTGGACTCCTAGTCCCTCCTCAGTGGGTGGTGCTTCTCCTGTGTGCTATGAGGGGCAAGCGAGCGATGAGCTATCCCATGGTATTTTCCCAGTCTCATGAAGTTGCTTCTTGTTCTAACCTTGGCTTATAAATCACACAGAGATGGTCCTGTGGAGACTTACCATATTCACTGTCATAGAAGATGATGAACTTCTGCCAGGCGTACTCGGTGACCACTCTCAGGATGACGTCATTCAGGTAGACTGGGGGGCGCACGGATAGGGTGTAGTCATCATTTCTGTTGCTCCGGGTGAGGCCGCAGCCACTTCTCGGGGTCCCCGCTGCTGAGCGCTGGATGAAGAGGTGGGGGATGTGCATGGCATCGGCCAGGGACTGCAGGGACCCCGCGGACGCGCAGCCGATGGAGCTGACCAGGGCCAGGATGCCTTGGTTCATCAGCTCGCAGGCTGCAAGAGAGCACAGCAATTGCCAAGCCGTCAGTGGGATTTCCGTAGTTTCTCTTTGTTGGGAGCGGTCGATAAACACTTACAGATTACTCAACTGGGCACTCTTTTTTTTTTTTTCCCAAAGCATGAAGATTCTACATGAACAGATTCTCAGTTTACAAAGAGCAGCATTAATTAAGTTGAAGAATTCTGCCCTTATTAGCTACGCGGCTGTGTGCAAGTCACTGCTCTTGGTGCAACGTTGCCACGTCTAAACAGGGAGAACGGCACGAGTCTGGATGGTTTACTGGTGCCTGCTACATGCCTCTCGATGAGAGGTACTCAGGTTAAGGCCGCTAAACTTTCATGGCTACTCATTTAAAGTCCAGAATAAGGATAACTTCACTGAGTTTATACTAATACAAGTTTTCAAAAAGCAGAGACTAAGTGAACCGGTGATTGAGTGAGGGAGGATGAGGGCCAGAGGGGGCATTTCTGGGCCTGGGTAAACAAAGCCACTGTGTTCTCTAAAAAGTCATGAATACTTTCATCATCTCACTCAACAGAAGAAATCAAAATGTTCTTGGTTCTTTCCTTGACTATCAGAAAAATCATGATCTAATAAAATATTAAATCCAGTAACCATTTCATTCTTATTCATCGAGGAATAATTTCTACTTTCTATCACCTGATCTGTGACTTAATTCTCCTGTGAGGTTACCTGCAACATATTTAAAATTAGGTCAAATGCAAGTTATTAAGATAAAGACATCACATACAGAAACATAGGTAAGACGTGAAGTTCAGAATGCCCATGTCTGAAGGTAAGCGATTAGAAAAAAATGCAAAAACAAACTCTGAATGAATGAAAGTAAAATAGTGTCTACTCGAGAAACTCAGCTATAGTTCTGGATATTCTGGGTATAATGTTCTCAGACTTCAAATTTAATCATAGATTGCTTTCTTAAAGGAAAATTTAGATCATAACCTTCATATGCAATTAATTAACCCATTGATTTAAACTGATTTAAGGTGCAAATTTAGAACTACCATCCCAACAATGAGCACGTAAACATCAAATACATTTATAATGATTAATGCTAAGTAAACTGATACACAAAGCCAATTAGTAATCATTAGGGAACTATTTTTCAAGCGCCACTTCACGAAAGAGATTATATTAATTTCACATTAGTGTAAACAACGGCATCGGGGGTGAGTGAGTGCCCTTAAACTGCAGCAGACGGAGTTCCAAACACAAACACACACATTTCACTCACGTTCATGAATGCAATGTGTACAGGAAGCAAGATAAAAACGTATGCTTATACTTGCGAAGAATTTTTGCTAAAACCCAGTTGAAACTTTGTTGCATTATTACGGTACATAAATCAAAATTTAGATCAAAATTTAGTTTGGAAAACAACTTTGTTTAAAAGTTCACTTGTGTAGATAGGTTTGAGGCTTTTGTAGGTAGATGGACACAACTTGAGACCGTCGTGCTCAATGAAGTGAATCAAACGCGGAAGGTGAAATACGGCATGGCTTCTCTAACGTGAGAAACTCCATACAGGACCAAATGGGAATCAGGCGGACTGAGGGAGGGCGCGGAGGGCCAGCACAGGGGTGGAAGGGATGGTGATAATGATGCTATATATGTGGGCACAAAATACTCGAGCTCAGTGAAGCCATTGTGCATATATATCCTTGTAACAATGGAGAAAAAAATCTTGAGTTGTTACCACTGAAGATCAAAATCAGAAGCGTGCCTGGAAGTGTGCCTAGGTTATGCTAATTAGAAGTCCTTGAGTCAATTCAACCCCTCATGCATCTTAACAACAAAACCTATTAAGTTAAAAATTCCAAGGAAAACATTTTTGGTCACATAGAATATTACAGGGAAATCAACCATTTCAATCTTCAGATGCTAGAAAAATAAACTCAAAATCAAAAGTTATATATTAACCACACACAGAAGATAAATTTGCTTTAGCATAGAATCTGATTCCTCCCAAGCAACACTATTAGTGTATTTTCACTGAAGTTATGGTCGGCTGCATTCTGAAACTATTACACAGAAAAATCTAGAAATACCTCCTAGATGTTCAGTTTCACGCCATTCTGAGCAATCTCATAAGATCTCACCCCGTCCTCTTCCACCTCAGCTGGGCTGCGAGTCATGACTGCCCCCTACACTCCCGTGGGTCGCGCGGCGGCCACTTCAGCTACCAGACTGTCGGGTGTCACGGTGCTGTGTTCAAGGGAGAAGCTGGAGGTGACGCCCGTGAGGTGGGACTGAGTAAGATGGTGTGTGCTTCACTTTCATATCGCGTCAGAAGAGGGATTACTCCCAGCCCCCCACGGAACACTTCTCTTCATTTTGCATGCATGCTCTTGCTCTCCCTGTCACTTTCTGGAGCAGGCCTGAGAGTCACCTTTTGAGAGAGTCATTACAAGGTTCAAGGTTCAAAACTACAGCGCACGGTGCCACCCAGTACCACCCAGCTGAAAGGCAGGCTCGAGGAAAACACGGCAGTGCGACCCCATCTACCTTATTTACTAGATCTGGCACTGTGCGGACCCTGACCTTGAAAAGTAAAGATTCTGAACTGCTTCAGGACACTGAGGAAGCCCACGGGAGGTGACGAGACTCAGGAAAGAGGACTTCAGAAAACGCAAGAAGGTAAGCGCGTGCTTGAAGGAACAGGGAGCGTTTTGAGGGGGATTCATGTGGATGTGTCTTCTATCGTAATGCATTGTTTTAAAAAACTGAAACGTTCACCATTTTAAAAAATCATCCCTTATGTACCATTCCCCTCGCTGTGTACCCACTACCACGGCTCTGGTCTTCTCCCACCATCACGAGTCACGTACATGATGTTTCGAGAAAGAGTCTACGCTCACGTACCTGTTACTACAGTACATTGTTATGGTTTCTGTTTTACTTTTATTGTTTTAATCTCTTATGGTGCCTAATTTATAAATCATATTTTATCATAAGTACATACGCGTAAGAACCAGTGCAGCGCCTACAGGGGTGCGGTAATGACATACAGGTTCCAGCATCTCCTGGGGATACTGGAGTATATTCCCAGTGGTATGTGGAGCAGGCACTGCACTTTCTGTGAAACTCTTTTGAGAACGTAAGAACTGGTTGTATTTTTATATGAGCAAATGGTGTTATTTTCAGATTATCATTTGGTCCAAATATGGAAAATCAGCTTCAACCGCTATGCTAGCTGTGACCTGGGGACAAGCTGGCATGTTGGAACCCCACTCTGAAGACTCTGAGGCTTCCTAGAAGCAGAACCAGGGGCAGGAGGCTTCTCCTGCCAAGAGTCTGGGCCAAGAGTGGCCTGAGACGCTGCCCTCTTACAGTGCTCACGTCCTACCGCTGTTCTGTAAAGTCGCTGTTCCCCTTTGGTGGGGGGCAACAAAACCGAATTGAGCCAGATCTCCAACCCATGCATTAAGATTCGCTCTGCCACAGAAGTGAACAATGGGGAATCTTATTCGCAACCTTACATTTTTACACGGGAGAGCACAGACAGAGCTCTCCACTGGGAAAACCTCAATGTTGGGTTGGTAAACGAGGGAAATCCCACTGAAGAGAGATGGAAAAGCCCGCCCATCCAACACGGGCCAGATCTAGGTGATGGAGACCCAACCTCGGCAGGGCACGTGCCCACCCAGCTGGCCCCTTTCCACCAGAGGCAGCACTTGGTGCCTATCTGACCCTATCTCTCCACTGCTAATCACTGGTTGAAGAAAACTATTGATTTGCTACGGATCTCTGTCTTCCTCAGGGTCCTGGGGAAAGACGAATCAAAGAGAGACAAGAGCTCACGACGGTCGAAGAGAAATCTGAGGTCGTAACGAGCTTCCGCGAGAACTGGGACGGAAACTGGCAAGGCAGTCGGTCTACCTTTCACACCTTTCGATATGAGCTCCGTACGGCGCCGACGTCACTGAAGCAGGCGGTGTGAGACCTGAACTGCAAAGATCAGAGACAGGACAGAGAGGCCACCCGTATTGCCACTGTTTTCTTTTCCTTGAGAGAATCAAAGCCCAAGACTTCTCAATGACATACTTCTGTCCCAGTATTGTTTAAAACGCCCAGATTTATTTAGATTACTATCCACACGTGGGCAAATTCCTCATGCACACATTCAGATCTCACTGAACAGCCTGCTGGGTTTGTGACTCAAGCTGTTTGAGATTTTAATACTATCAAAGATGTTTGGAGCCCACACTAACCAACACTCACTGCCAGAAGCACACCTTTTTTTCTTTTCTCTTCTAATTAGGATTTCTTTTTTCCTATCAAGTAAAACGAGATTGAAAAATCCATTTTGACAATGGATTACCTGCTGCTGATTAGTCAGTGAAAACTCTGGGACGTGTCTTTGCGGGGCACCATCCTTCCTGAGCACAGCTGTTCCCAGTGATGTTTTGTCCGGCTCCCTATCATCACCAGTGCACGTGGACAGGATCTCTTGGGAAGACCAGGCCATGGGGACCTTCGCACATTCCACTCCTGTCTCATCACGGGTTGAACGTGTCCCCCACGACTGTTTGCTGGGGAGTTGAGAGGTGGAGCCCACGGGAAATGCTGGGTTATGGGAGCCTTTTCTTTATGAGTGGACTTACGCTGTCGCCGTGAACAGGGATGATTTTGGCCTACTCTCACCATGTTCTCCTCCTTCCAGTGCCTCTCCTCCACGGGACGCTGAGGCAGGAAGACCCTACACAGATGCCAACACCTGGATCTTGGGCTTTTCTCCCACCTGAACTGTGAGAGATAATTTGCTGCTCTTTACGAAGTACCCATGCTCAAGGTTTCTGGCCCAGCAACACAAACCAAGGCCGTGGACCCTGGAATTCCTTCTCACAGTAGCCTGGACTCGGCAACCTCCAGATGCCACACAGACACTCAGCTTCAGAGACGGCTTTTCACTGTGGTCACGTTTCCTATCTCTCTCAGCTGTTTATTTATTTGGTAGCTATTATTATCTCATTATCAGTAGAGATGCTTTTCTGATATTATTAGTGAGACTGCATTAAAATATGAAAGGAAAATGCTAAACTGAGTTCTACATTTAAGAAAATTCTTATCAAAAAGAGTTTTGATTTTAATTTGCTGATGCACTGTACTTCAGAATTTTCCAGGTGTTCTCAAAACACTTGTTTTTGTTTTTAGCAAGTACTTTAAAAGCAGGTAAAAGTATCATTTCAGAATGCTGGACCCTTGATAAGGCATGATAAAAATCAGCTTGCTTTTCAAATTATGAAGTAAAAATTAATCAGCCTCCATTTGTTCCAATCCATTTTAAAAGAATGACTTCAGAAAGAGCCTCATTAATTTGAAGCAGAGCCTATATATTTTATTATCACACATTATCTGTTATTTATGTGTTAATCACCAGTCTTCTTTTATGTTAAACGTTTTACAATTTATGTAGCTTTTCTGAAATTTAAAAATGATTATACAACAAAATTGGAAGCTGCTACTTGAATGTTTTGCTTCGTGGTATGTTCCTCAGGATTTCGTCCTGTAGTCCTTGGACTTGCGGTATTATTGGTGTATCTGAAACAACATTCTTCCCATCAGGCACAGCAGAACTGACCATCAGCTGAGGGAACAAACCGCAAGCAACTGACTTTAGGGATCTAGGTGGTGCAGAATGTCACAGCTGGCAATATCTTATCTTCACACTCTCAGCCAGGAAAGGGTGAGGGATGAACTGATCGTGACAACAAAGTTAGTGTTTGATGTTTGTCTTTGAGCATTTTCTACCATTTTATAGAAATTCCAAGTATTAAATTCACTATCCTTGAAAGCTAGAAGAAAAAGATTTTAAATGCTTTAACAATAAGTAAACGAACAATGTTTAAGAAGGTGGCTCAAGTCTATGCAGGCAACCGGACTTAAGCGTTGCACATGAGTATCAAAATACTACATGGTAACTCTTCCCTATACGCAATTCGTATGTTTTTATACACCAGTTAGACTAAAATTTAAAAGAATATCATTACAATTCTTCATAATAGAGAGTTCTTAAGACTTAGGAATGATTATTTCAAAGTTAAGTGTCAGAGTATTAAATGTACCCTAGAAAATTATACCCTGTAAAACTATGTATAAGATCTTGCTGCAAAGACAAAAGGTAACAGCCCGGGAGCAGTGGCACAGAGGCGCAACCCCAGCAGGAGAGAGGGCTAATGCAGAAGGCAGGATCACAAATTCAGGACCCACTCTGGGCAGCTTCCTGTCGTAGTGGCGCCTTGTCTTGGTTAATGAGAAAGGGCTGAGGATGCAGCTCAGCAGTCGAGTGTCCCCGGACCCAGGCCCTAATGCCGAAATAGGAAAGGTACAGGGAGCAATGTGTTTGCCTTGGAGAAGAGGGGACAGGGAATGACAACCGCCGGTCGTTTTCATTGTTTTCTCGATTATTGTCACTGGTCCAGAACATCAGTGCTAAAACTCAGAACGCATTTTCACATATTTTCTGCCTTTTATTTCCTGTGCTTCTCCACGTGACCTCGGTTAGCATGTATGGTTAATGGTCTCCGAAATATTTCTCAAAAGTGTTCCCTTCTGGAAATATCTACTACCAATTTCTTCATCCAACCTGTATCTCCACCGAGCCAATTAATAAAACTATCGAAGCTGGTGTGACTTCACGGTCACTCCCTTAGCCCTTCCCTAACTAGCCCCACTGTAAACAGAGGATATTTATATTTTAAAAATTCCATTTCCATAGCTTGAAGATCATCAATGAAAGACTTCAAACTCACACAACCTCCAGGGGAAAAAAGGGAAAAGACAGCTAAGTGCAGTATGGGATTACAGACAAGAATTTGGGAATAGAAAGATTCTTATCAGTAACAAAGTTGGTGAATTCTGATAATTTAGTTCATAGTTTATAAATATGAATTGACTTTTTAATAGCTTATGTGCTTAAATGAAGAGATGCTTTCAACATATTAATAATACTGTGTACTCAAGTTTAGAAAAACACGGTACCTTTATAGCATCTTTATTATTTAGGCATTTTTTGGAGACAGGGTATTGTTCTGTAGTCCAGACTGGCCTTGAACTGACTATAGAGCCCAGGCTGACCTTGAACTCACAGCAATCCTCCTGCCTCAGCCTCCCAACTGATGGAATCATAGGCATGAGCCACCATGCATGGTCTCTGTGGTGCTGGGGAATTGATCCTAGAGTCCTGAGCTTGCTAGGCAAGTGCTTTAACCACTGAGCTATTCCTCCAGCCCCTCTTTAGGCATATTTAAATGTCCCTAAGAGATGGTGTTCTGGTCAGTTTATAGATCTTGCATTTACCTTTTCAAGCTTACTGACACCACACATTTTACGTTTTATTATCTATCATAAGTGTTATTTACCAATTTCCAATTTTTCATTGCTAGAGTACAGAAAAATACCAAATTTTGCATCCAAGTTTTGTGCCATAAAAAACATACTAAGCTTATTTTTTCTCATTTCTACTTTTGTAGAAATGTGGGGTTTTGTGCATAAACAAACACAGCATCACCTAATAAGAGCAGCATTACTTCTTTCTAATTTCTGTGCCATTTATTTGTTTTTCATGTCTTCTTGCAATGGTTGGCCACAGCGAGACAATGGCGTTGTGTGGATAACAGCAGCTACCGACGTGGTAACCACTGCCACGGCTGTCCTTCCCTTGGTCCTGTTCCCAGAAAAAAAGAATTCAGACTTTAAGGAAAAACCTGCAAATTTTTAACAACATTCTTTATTAGGTTAAGGGAGTTTCTTTTTATGCCTGAGAATAAAGTTTGCCCAGGAATAGACTTGCTGAGACTTTGTACCAGGAATTGATGTTAAAATTTTCTTTAAAGTTTTCTGCATCTCTGGAGATAATTAGATGATTTTTCTTGTTTTAGTCTGCTAACATGGGTAATTACATTAATTGATTTCTGAATGCTAAACTATCCCTGTGAGGATAATGCTGGCTTCAGTCAATGAGTTGGAATATAGTTATACGTTCCAAATTCTCTCAAGATTTTTTTTTTTTGTCTAATTAATGTTATTTCTTCCCGAAATGTTTGGTATGTCTTTGTCTAAGCAATGGGCATTTTTGGGCCCAGAGTTTTGTTTGTGAGAGTAATTATAATTACAAAACCTATTTTAAAATAGGTGTAGTGATAGTTTATCTGTTCCCTTTGGAGTGAGCTTCAGTAGTTTGCAATTCAAAAGAAATTTGCCCTGCTTATAAGCTAAATCTTGAAAGTTGCTGGCACAAGGGGTTCATAATACTCCTCTGTGATAAATTTGTATCACCCCATGTGGTTCAGCAACTTACTAATTTTTGCAAGGTGCACTGGGTTTCACTGATTTTTTCCATTGCTCTTTAAAATTTGTATTTTACGGATTTCCATTTTCATGTTTATAGTTTCCTTTTTAAGCTTAATTTGAACTTAATTTACTTTTCTGTATGGTACCAAAGGCGAGCACAAATGTTAGCCTTCATTTCTCTTAATGTTGACAGTCCTGTATCTTTAAGATGTTGACTGTGTAGATGACCCTGAGTGGAACAGGGGTGAACGATGGTGCCTGCCACCCCGATGCAAGCCTGGTGCGTGAAGCCAGGTCTGTTTGATACTTGGTGGGTCCCTGCTTTCCCAGGAGAGCTGGCTACAGGGCTGTGGAAAGAGCTTACAAGCACGGACACCCTCCCTGCCCATCGACCATATCTGCTATTCCAAACAAACACCACTGCTTACGATCAGCCCAGTGGATGCTTCAGCCCTGTAGATGACTCTTCGCGACCGACGTGGAAGGAAGGAAGTACTCTCTTCCTTCTGCAGCCTCTCAAAAGCCAGACTGCCACATGTCCCGTATCACGTTGAAGAAGTCTGTTTTTTCTTTGAAATATGTTAGCTTAGACGGAAAAAACAGAAGGAAAAACTTCTGTAGGTCATTTGACTCTTTTCTCTCATTTTTAGAGTGGGGAAACCTTCTTCTGACGTCTTCATACAGCCTAAGCACACAATGTTCAGTTACTCCTTGATTGTTCATATATTTCGGGTGGGTTTTTTTTTTTTTTTTGCATTGTCATTACCTTTAGTTAACTGTCTTCTGGATTAAACATTGTCTGCCCCAACTTTTTTTCTCTTAAACTCATTACTTTGCACCTTATAAATGCAATCACAGTTCATTAATCACATTTAGACAGACTTTTAAGGACCTTTGATTAGAAAGAGTGCTTTGCTCCTTTCACCAGTAGTATTTTTTTTGAAACTAATATTTTATGCTTGAGAGTAATGTCATCCGAGGGCTCCCTATGCATGTGACGAAAAGGCACTCACCTCCGTGGGAACGTCCATCCCAGGCCTAACGCCCTTCCGGAAGTCCTAGGTGGCCATGACTCTGACCTCCACGCCCAGTGCCCCCAGTCTTGAACGCAACCCCGCCCAAGCCTCGCTGGTCTGCCCACGTCCCTGTGTAATCGCTCTCCTCCTGGGGCCTCTGCCTGGCCTGCTCACGACTCCGCGGTCCTCACCCTCTACGCTCTGCCCCGTGTCACGTCTCTCAACAGCATCCCCACCACTTCCACTGCCTGGCCTGTCCCAACTGGTTTCTAGCTCATTATCACCTGACTGTATTTTACCTACCTGTTCATTTCTGCTGTTACCTTCTTTCTCATTAAAGCATAACCTACCAGCAGCAAGAGCTCTGCCTCATTTGCATAACACTTTATACCCAAAACCTAGAAGTGACACCAACCTACTGGGCACCTGGGCACATACGGGGAGACAGCAGGTGACTGCGCACTTGGAGAGCGTGTGAGTGACTCAAGGCAAGATGCAGTCACCCTCTGATCTCCATGGGGGACGCACAGTGAGGCAGCTGAGGACCACTGCTGTCCCTCCAGCCTCGGCAGCTCAATTCCACTCCCTCGCCGTCTGGGCTCTTACAGACACAGCCCGGTCCTGTCGGCAAAGATTTCTAAATGGAATCAATGGCTGCGAGAAGACTGTTCCTCACAACACTATGCTACCCAGCATATCGCCAACACAGGCTGTCTAGAAACAGTGATCAGTTCTCAGTAATAGAATCAGCACACAGCAGCTCCATGAGAAAGCAGCCTGCTTCTTCCCTTGAAATCCGATGTGCCAGGCATACAGAAGATCCCACGAGGTATTTCCTCAAGGATCAATGCAGGGGATTCGAACCTGCAAGTCACAGTTCCCAGGAGGCCAATGCAGCAGCAATCCACCGCGTAGTGCACTGCCTTTATCACTCTGCGTGCACTCGTTGTGAAAGGGACTGCAATTTGATTTGATGGAAATAAGCTTTCAGTGGTATGTTTTAGGTCTTTAAACTGGGCAGAGGAATTTGTTTTGGCTTCAAGGTGCACTAAAATGGCTCTTTGTACTACTTACTTTGTAGCAACTGTCAAAACAGATTCAATCGTTCTAACACCGTGCGTTCTTTCCTACTCACTGTATCGATGAGGCTGCTTCCTCCCTCAGCCTTTAATGAGTGGCTCCTCCTGGTGGGATCGAGGCACGCAGCCGGCAGGGGCGCCGGATCCTGGTTATCATCAGAGGCTCCCTTGCCCCATCGCAGTGTACCGACGCTCACACTTCACATGGTATAAAATGCGCTTGGGTGTTTTTCCCTCTGGCAGGAAGCCACTACTTGCCATGTGTTATTACATTCTTATTTTACTAACAGTATCTTCCAATAGGCCACCAGGAACGTTTCCTGCGTATGTGATGCTACGGAGACATGCACGAGGTCGGGAACACTATTTCACAGCGAGCTCGACCCAGGCTACCAGCAATTAGGAAGGAAAAGGGGATCACTCCTCAAGGAGCGGCGCAGAAGGCACGTGGGAACTGTTGGGAACTGTCTGAAAAGCCAGCTTTTCCCTGGCCCACCTGGACGCCTTCTGTGGCAGGCTGTTTCAAGCCACACAGTGGAAGGGGCTGAAAAGATCGGTACTTGAATCTCTGACACCAATTTTCTTTTTTGTGCAAGTCACTTACAGCTGCAAAGATGAATCTCTTTCCAAGAGAAGCTGCGGAACCGAAACACAGCCTGGTGTGGTCACCTTCCTACCTGGAGATGACAGCACAATGACCGAACAAGCACCAGGTAGGCGCCAGGCACGTCCCCTTCACTGGGCCACGCTTAGTCTGCCGAGTTCCCAAAGAGCTCCTGCTGCTGTGAGTTCAAGGCCCTTTCCAAGAAAGGCGTATCTATCTGCGATTAGAACATTTTCTTTTACGTGCGTGTAAATCATTGCATTTAATAGCCTCTCTCCTTCCCTTGTGCCTCCACAAGAAAGAAAGAAAAAGCCTGAATATAATCCTTACTACTGAGAGTGACCTTTCCCATTTTTAGATACAGGACAGACCGCTTCGAGAAGAAAAGTAGGTTTCACGCAGCTATTTATCAAGGAAATGATCTGCAGAAATAACATTTCGTCCAGTGGCGTGCTCTTCTCTGTGTTACCCTGGGAAGCACCATCATGTTTCATACTTGATGACCCCTCCTATGACATACCTCCCAAAGCTCTTCCCGCACACGGGACCCCAAAGTTGCCCTCGTGGCAGATGGATGTTCCAGCTGCAAAGAAATACCTTAACGGTAACAATAACTCAATCACATATTGCTTAACTTTGGAAATACATCGCAAATCTTTAAAAAAAATCTTTTTACCCTAGAAATTCTTACGAAATAGATAAGGGTCACCACACCTTCTTTGCCTTCCGGGGCTTTCTTTGCTAGCCACAGGTTAAAACACGTACCTGGAAGCACTTTCACAATGGCTAAGCTCTTTCTTACTATAATTAGTATGACGACTGCTCATAGGATTCTACTCTTTTAACCAAAAGATCCTGAAATACAGCTTGAGTCAAATTCTAAAGCTCACAGTAGCTTGGAGAAGGAAGTCCGTACTCAATCACTCCATGAACACTGAGAGCTTCCCCGAAGGATTCAAAGCAGTGTAGGATAAACTGAAAGGTAAGGTTGCCACACACTCAAAAGCCTGTCGTTGCATTAAGTGTGTCCACCCAATCTCAACCAAGTAGGGACAATACATTTATTTGAAAGAAAACAGGCCAAAATATGCACATATTACTTGGACTCAAAGAGGCCCGTGTTCTAATATAATTTGGACAAATTCAGTCTCAATTAGTAAGAGAAGTCTGCTGCGGAAGCACAGAGGTCCAGGTTCCTTAAAAGGGAAAGGTCAGGTTAAAACTCATTTTTATGGGCACAAATTCCATATTTAATAAGTATTTGTGAAGTCAACAATTAGGACAATATTCAAGGAGAGTTTGATTTTGATAACTGAGGAGGAAAGAAAGGGACATCCTGGGATGTGGAGGTGAGTGAGGGAGCCGAGCAAAGAACCTTTTCTTTCTGTAGAGAAGACGGAAGAAGAGGCAGGCCACTAGCACGCGCCCTTGTTTTTACGTGGAGCCGACAGTGACCATCACGGGTGTCACGGCGTGTCTGAATGTGTGTACCCTCCCTGGTGACTCATCCCTTGAGATTTAAGTCCCAAGGTGAGGACACTGGGAGGGCGCACCCTCGAGAGATAATTACGTCATGAGTGCAACTCCACGCTACCTGATGTGACTACTGCACCCGGATGAGTGCTCTGATCACAAACCAGTGTTGGGGCCTCCCTGTCCCTGCCATCATGTGGACACAGCAAACAAAGCCATCTTGGAGGCACGAGCCATCACCACACCCCAAATCTGATGGCACGGTGGCCGTGGTCTTCCCAGTGTCGGGAGCTGTGGGCAGTTGATGCCTACTGCTTGGGAAGTGTCCCGTGCAGGGTACAAGTGGCCTGAAGAGATGGAGCACATCGGTCAACTCACCCCAGGAGAACTCGGTGAAACACAACTTCAGAAGCTGCATTCTACCTCCAGGCAAAGAGCGACTCCAACCCCTCATACACTCTTCGGACAGCGGCCTGTTCAGCGGGGAAGGGCTAGTAGGAATGCGATGGGCCAAAGGGAGCCGAGCTGTAGTGCTACTGTCTAAAACATGGTAACATTTCATGTGGGTTTTTTATTGAATCTGTGACACAAACAGTAAGAACAAATGCCATTCCACTGATGTTTATGGCACAGCAACACGTCAACTTGGGTGCTCTGGTTATGCACCGGTGTTCCAAAGCCAGGGTGGACTGGCTTTAAGTCCAGGTCTTACGGTGCTTTTTAGCAGAACGACTTCAGGAACCCCGCCAGGGCTCACTGGGGCTCACTTCCCTCCCACTGATGTGAAATGAACGTGAACATACCGCCTGTCAAGCACAGTCGCGTCCTAGGATGGCACTGATGTACAATGAGTGTTCTCCACATGTTTTCACTGCTTTTAAATTTGAAATTTTAGGAGAACGCAGGATAGGAAGATTGAAGTACTCTATCCAGGAAGGGACGATGAGACACAGCTGGACAGAAGCTTCTCAAGCCATAAGGAAAACATGAATAATTAGGGTAGAATAAGAAATTCTGATTCAAATTGATGGAAAAATGGGTACTAGCTACTCTGTCCAAATATATGTTTGATGCTATCTTTCAAGAAAAATATGAACTCCACAAAAATCTCTTTCAACTCAAACTGTAGTTTGAATTTTAGAATATTCTCCAATTTTTGGAATGCTCATATTCAATATTCCACAGGAATTCTTTTCCTAGCACTTTCTGAAGGAGTTCAAACTGGTTTTCTAATCTGCATATGCCTCAGTTATGATTGGAATGATCAGACCAGCTAAAGACTGCCCATCTCTTTTGGCCCTCAGTGAGCACGGTCAAAGGAATTAGCTAAAACAATTAGATGTTCTCTCCCTACTGGTGAACTGCGTATGTCCCTGAAACATCTTGCTAAACAGTGCAGCTGCTCTGGAAACAGACCAATGCCAATGACCCACAATGACGAGTGTGTGTGTTTTTTTTTTTTTTTCCTTAATCAGCATTTAAACATGACATCTTGGCTTATGTAATTTTAAAAGCAGGTTGAGATTCTCTCGTAATTCTTAGACTCACTTGGGTTCTTCACTAGTTAAGTGAAAAAATACATAAAATTTGCCAATACTTTCACTATCTTTTAAAAATATTCAACACACTTTTTGCCTCTGTTTGGGCTCCACAACAATGTGATAATCTTTGTACTGTTCACTTACTATCCCTAAATCATTAAAATCAGCTTTGGAGATTGTAATTCCCATTTATAGTACAAGGAAAAGAATGCTGTGCCAGATTTATATTGGAAAAGAAGTAGCAAAATCAGGACGGAGTGAGCTTATTCTTCAATTGAGCTTATTCTTTCATTATAGAAAAACTTAAAACAATGATGATTACACAAAAAACCAAACAGCTAAATCATTAACATGAATTTCCTTCAATATATTTAACGCATTTTACAGTTGCATCAAATTTAATTGTGAAGTGGAAGTTTATTGAACAGTGATGACAATTTTATTTTAAGTCCTAAATATAAGGAACAAAAATGTCTGGTTTAGGGAAAAGAAAGATAAAAATGATAAAAATGTTTGGGAAGACCTACCCTTCCCCTTCCCCTTGCCTTCCCCTCCCTTCCCGGCTTCCCTCTCCCTCCCTCTCCCTCTCTCCCCTCTCTCCTTTTTCCCCCCTCAATGCTGGGGGCTGAACCCAACATTTTAAACACCGGCCCTCTCATCAGCCCATGTTTTTGCTTGACATTTTGAGACAGGGTCGCATTACATCGCAAAGTTGCCCAGGCTAGCTTCTAACAGCAAATCTTGCCTCGGTCTTCCCGGATGCTGGGGGCACAGGCCTGTGCCCAGCACCAGGCTGGAAAATCCAACCACTGGCTAGACATCTGCATGGTGATTTCTACTTTCATCAAGCCCGCAGTGTCACCTGCTCTGTCCCCTCTTTGCGCATTAGCCCTGAATCCTGGACATACAGAGGAGAGACGGGAAAAGGCAGCTGCGTGTGGAGAGACGTCAGAACCCCACAAAGCCTGGGGCTTTGAGTTGAGCTGGTTTGTGCAACTGACAAGGAGCGCACCAGTGGTGGAATCAAGATCTCTTATTTATAAAACTATAATTTTATCCCTATCATCTACAAATTATACAATTAGATTATTTCCAAAGCTGAAAATATTACTATGGTATCTTCTAATTTCAAGGTAAAAATGCTTAAAAATTAACTGCATAGAAAAACGCTATTCTAATGTTTTTCTTTGTAAGCAATTAGGAAAAAAAGATAAAAAGACTAAGTAACATTCTATTTTGCTGTAACAGTGCTATCACTTTGATGTTCTACAATATGTAGTGACATGTTTAATACATTAAATATACAATAAATATTATACACAAAAATATATATGGCTTAGATTACCTTTCTGATATTATGGGACACAGAAAATAAATTCTACTAAGATTAATACATATATGGAGAAAGAATTGAATGGAGTTTTGTGGATAAAAAAATACCGTTCTTCCATCTACGGAGAACATAGTAAGAGGAAGAGCACCCTTGAAAAAATTTGCAAGTCTCAGTTTATCCATCTGCAAAATACCATTTGTATTGCAGACAGGCTGGGAAGGAAACTGTAAATGACTTGGAAGATGTGGGTTACTGCTACTGCTACAGCTATTAGAGCTTTTGAAAGAAAGATTCACTAGGCTATAAACGCAAAAGACTAAAAGAAGAATAAAATGCCTATTAGAAAAATGCACACTCTCCGACTGCTGTAGCGGAGGGGGCACGGCGAGCACAGCAGAGTGTTGGTCAAGGGCGTTTCTCATAATTCACGCTATAAATTTGAGCACATTAGTGTTGAGGTCAAGTCGGAGGAAAAGAAATTTTTTTCACCAGGAGTAAGGAGAGATTAATTACCTATTTGCTACTCTGAGTAAATAATCTTAAAGCTCATTATTGATTGTTGATCATGACTGGTCAGTACCACGTGGATGTCTTCTGCTTCTAGCTGCCTGTGCTCCATCCACGAACGGCGGTCCCAGCCTTGGCCACCCCGGAGCCTGAGCCGCAAACCTTGGTGTCTACGTGATGACGTCCATTATCAGACGTGAGGGAAAATGTGGGCGCATTTTGGGATCGATCTCTTTTAATGAAGAACAACATGAGATCATCACAATTGCAAACTGCAACATCCTTCCCACACGTTGAATTCAATGTTTTTTTCTTTCTCCCAATGAACCCAAACAGCCTTCGCACTTTAAACTGCATCAGTCTCAGGAAGCCCAATCACCCCGACTCCTAGACAGGAACCTGGACCCAGGCCGTCGTCACCCGGACACACCAGCTAGCCCACCCTGAGCAGCCGCGTCCTCGGCACAGCCGGCACGGCTACACCGGGAAGTGCTTTTCCAGGAGGCTATTTCTTGATCAACATATGAAGTTTAAATATCATTTCTTAAAGATACTGACAATCTCCACAAGAATCACACTAAGCCCAAACCAAGTTCTCTCTGATAGGAAAACCACCTCCTTTTCTGAATAAAAAATACATTTTGAGAGAGTCGATTCCAAATTTATTCACTTGCAAGAGCTCACACTTTGAATTGACCCTGAAGCTGGCTAAAGAGTCATTTTAAAAATATGAAATGGAAAAGAGTCTCCCTTTCGAGGCTTCAAGTGCCTTTGCCAGCGGTAGCTGCTCTTTTCTCAAGTGTGAAGGAATCAGAGCACAAACTACCAGGAGGGAGAGGGTCAGGGCTAGAGATCTGCCTTATCTGTTCCAATGCATTATCTCAGCAAGCAGAGTGCAAAGCGAGCGCCCCCCACGACCTCTGGAAACGTATCCGCTGCATTTTCAGCTCCACCCAGGGAGACAGTACCCAGAAGACGACGACTAATTCTTCCTCCTCCTCCTACTCCATCTTCCTGTGTTTTAATTTTCAGAAATATAAAATTGAAAAGGTAACGCCAGCCCAGATCTTCATTGCTAACTGAACATACATCATCAGATTACATTCCCACACTCAACAGAGGATATAGTTTATATATAGCCAACTCGGATTTGGTGACATTTTAATGGAGAAAAACTCAAGACACCTTTTAGAAAAATGTTAGAGTTGTTTCCGTTTTTCTTTTGAAAGAAAATATTAGGGTCACATCGATCTGTAGTAGCTTCAGTCCCCTCTGAGACACAGCAATGTAGACCTTGAAGACTTTCTTAGGACTATCCTATGAGTACTACCTGGCTGAGGCAAGGCTCCAAGAATCTCTCTTTTTCTCTGTCTCTCTCTTAATGATACAGTACACACACACACACACACACACACACACACACGTGCGCACACGCCACGTGTGTGTTGCTGGGGATGGAACCCAGGGTCTTCACAGTATGTCACATTGCTACATCATCAGTGCTTTTTGGGGGGTTGTTGCTGACTTGCTCATTCCGGGCTCAAATTCTCCTGCCTCAGCCTCCCAGAGTGCTGGAGTTTCAGATCCAGCTTCTAAGAATATTTTTGTTGCTTATTCTTCTTCTACTGGGATTGCTTAGTGGAAGGTAATCTGGGCACGTACACATTCTTTGGGTGCAGAGGAGAAGGGGAGGGTGGTGCCTGGTGTGGTATCTCAGGACTGAGAAAGCCACACACATCAAGGGAGGGCCTAGCAGAGTCACACACACCTGCGGATAAGCCATGCATGCATCAGGACAAGCAGGGGCTCTTCCTGCCCCCCTCTCCGGCTTTGTCCTGTGCTCCTGTGGCCCTCTGCAATCCCTCCTATCATCACGCATCCCTACAAATGCAATTCTACCTCACTGTGGAATTCGGTCTTCCTAGGAGTCGACGCCACTATGTAAAATAGGTGACTTTGGGAGGTAAGTGCAGCCATCCAAATATCTGCCGTCCCAAGCAAATGCCATTTCACCTATCATTTATCTTTTATTTATTTATTTTTGAGATAGGGTCTCACTCTGTAGCCCAGGCTGGTCCTGAACTCACTGGTGTGGCCCAGATGGCCTTGGACTCAGGACAGTCTGCCTGCCTCAGTCTCTCGAGCGCTGGGATTACAGGTGCACGCCACCATGCCCAGCTTTATGTGGTGCTGGGGAATTGAACTCAGGGCCTTGCACTTGCTAGGTAATCGCCTTAACCGCGGTGTCATTCCTCCAGTCCTATTTCTGTCTAAACACCTTGCTTTACAGGCGTGTCCCAGGTACACAGAAATGTGCTTCTTACGCAGGTAGCGGGGGCTGGGGAAAATCTATTTCCCTACAGTTTAAAGAACCCAGCTTTTATCGTCTTAAGAGTGAAGTCAGCACAGCTACGGCAAAGTCCAGGGAACTGGCTCCAGCAGGTCGAGGCCCAGGGCCTGGCGGTGCTGCTCACCTCGGGAAGGGGGGTCCCTGTGGCGACAAACCCCAGACATGGAGAAGTTAACACACGACAGCAGCACTTCACGCCGAAGCAGATGCTCTCCATCAACATGTCTGCTGGGGTGCGGTTGCACACAGACTCCTACTGATCTTAATTTAAACTATAAACAGGAGAAAAGAAAAATCTCTTCAAGAAAATAAAGTCCAAAAAGGTTCTGGGTACCTTGAATTCCATGTAAAAACTAGTAAAGACGGCAGTGGTCTAAGCAATATGAAACCAGAGGCATCCGCATATGGATGAATAATGCTTATAGATTTAGTAATCTTGCTTTGTCTGCTAATAACATTATAGCTTAGAAGGACACTACTAAGGATACAGTTGTTTGTTTGTTTTCAAACAACCACTCTGTTTGAATGATGAAATCACAACAGCTTGAGAGCTTTTTGAGTAACAGAAATGTTTCTTTTATCTATCTTTGTTTATGGCATAGAACATGTGTTTAGTTAATACTTCTCTGTCAGAAACTGTTAATCAAGTGAATATTTATCACAACCACGGGGCTAAAACATTATTTTTCACATCTCTCATAACATAAATCAATCATCTTAACAACAAAAGTAATCTGATTCAACAATTAAGTCCAATAATTCTTTTCCAGGGGCCATTTTAATTCCGAGAGGACATCTGATGAGATACTTGTTAACGCCCGGACTGGGGGTGTGGTTGTGGCCTGTGACTGGCTGGTACTGCCGAGATGCTGCTGTCCACCTTAGCATGCACGGCGCCCAGGCCGACACCCTCCCACCACACACAGTGAAGATGCGTCCCGTGCAAAGGCGGCCACACAGAACGTCACAAGCCTTGCCTCAGTCTCACACGAAGCTACTATTTGTCCCAACAACTCCACTCTCAACTCAACCATTAGAGCACTTGGAAAAAAAAGAAAAGCTTCGAAACCTTCACTCCTCCAGACTGGCACACAACACGCTTTCGTCATTCGCCGTAACCAAGTTTCTGGGCCTCCGATGCCCATACCCCCCACCCTCCAATGGAAGATGGCCCGTGCAGGGGCCTCATTGATCGCTCTGCAGTCCCCATCCCTGCTCCTCAGCAAGCCTGGCCACCAAGAGCCCCGGGGGCACCTGGAAGTCGGAGGCACTGGCTGCGGGAGTATGGGGGATGAGCCCCTCCAAGTGCAATGCAGGTGCTTCTCTGGGGTCTGGACGAGACTGAGCTCACTGCCTTTGACGACCAAGAGCGGTTCCACCAACCCGGCACCACAGCGATCTTCAGGACTGCAACCCCTCAGGCGACACACTTGTTTTCACAGGAGGGACCTGAGCTACACGCCCCGGGTGAAGAACAGCACTCACGGAGGGCGAGCCACAGGCACGGTATTTTCACTTATTTTGTGTACCATTACTTAATTGTTAAATTTAATTAATCAAAAATTAAGATAATGCTTGCGATGGTTTGGACCTGGAATGGCCCCGAAGTCCTGTGTATTTATTTGGATGTTACGGATTATCTATGGAACCATGTGCCGTTAGCAGACGAGGGCCTGGTGTGCAGGGGTGGGTTATGGAAGACAGGCATGTGGCAGATTACAGACTGCAAGCGTGTGGATTGAAGTACAGGCATGTGGAGGAAAGGGGAGAACACTAAGGCTGGACCCAGAAGGGGCGATGACCGTGAGGGGACCCGGAAGGACAGCTTCCAGGTGCTTCCTGCCTTCTGGGACGTGACTTGGCTTTCTGTTCGCAATGCGTGTGGAGCTGTCTCCACCTCTGTCACTACCATGCGCTTTCACCACTGCCAGATGGCCATGAGTGAACTGTGATCTCCTGAAACTGTGAGCTAAAACAAGCCTTTCCTCCCCTAACTTGTGGGTGTCAGGTATTGAGTCACAGCAATGAGAAAGTAACTAAGACAATGATTAAAATATCATATATATATATATATTATATATACACATAATGGTTGAGAAACTTAGTTTGTACTCTGGATATAATAGAAATAAAGAATTGTATACAATGGAAATTGAGAGCTTTGGGGGATTTTTCTATATCCTAAAGTAGACAAGAATTCAGTCTGAGACCTTGGCTTAAGCAACAGCAACACAGTCAGCTGAACTGGGGCTTACTGGTTCCCAGTCCCAATGGTATTGAAGAATAAGTTTTCAATACGTCTCATTCGTTGAATATTCTAAACACAAATAAGCACCAATATTGACAAGTGTACACATTCCTTAATTGTAAGGGTGAGGGTGTAGAAAAAGTGAATAAAGTAGAAAAAAATTTGTAATTTTCCCACAGAAGTGATTGCTGATCAAAGTGCAATACTGGCGACAACTTTACTGAGAAGTATGAGTAAGACCGCCAGGGATTCATTCGTAACACTGATCAGAAAATAATCAAAAACTGGATTCTGATGAGAAAAATACTGTTGAAGATTCTTCTGTTTACAGTAGCTGAGCAGGCCGAGTTTTGCCTTCATTGTTGGCTTATTCTTCTAGTTAATCATGGTATTAAATTTTAAGTCCTGCAGAAGATTTCAAATGACGTTTCTGAGGGCACCTCGGCTCAACACCCAAGCTCCGGGATTCGCAGCATCTCACCTCCCTTCTTCCTTTAGTAGAAAACACTCTAAAGAACAAAACTGGAGGCGGAACAGGCAGAGCGAAAGACAAATAAAAATGGGTGGAACGAGGCTGCGTCGCCTTCGGCGCGCTCCTGGGCCTGGAGCAGAGCAGGGGCGCGGAGAGGGTTCAACTGAGTCAAACCCAAGGGGAGCGCAGCCCTGTTGGGTGAAAACCAAAGCCGGGTCGGCCAGCAGCGCTTCCGAGTCAGGGGCACGTGGGTGCGGCCCGAGCCAATCGAGCCAATCGTTGGCAGGAGACCGGCAGCAGGCCCCGCCCGCTGGACCCCTTGAGGGCCCCTGCCATTCCGCTCCCTTGTGTGTTGCCCAGTGGAGGCAGACACCCACAGATCGTCCTCTTCCT
>PVKB01002274.1:111313-301786 GCA_004027205.1 Ctenodactylus gundi
CCTTTCCTGCCCCTCCCCCTCCCTTCTCTCTCATTTCTCCTCTCTGTTCTTGTCCTATCATCTGTTCTCTCTCCCTTTCTTCCTCTCCCCGGCGCTCTCTCCTTCCGGACCACTTTTCTCTCCCCATTTTGAGGCCGGGCCTGCTGAGTGCGTGAGTTCTGATGATGCTGCGGCAGCCATACTGTTTCACACAGCAGACCCGGGCCCGGGCAGCTGTGTCTAGCATGTGCCCCTGTAGCCTGTGACACCATAGGTCAGGTATTATGTTTCCTGCAAGCAAATGTTTTACTGAGGGTGGCAGGCACACTGAAGTCTGTACATATCAAGTATTAGTAATCTCATGTTTACATTAGAAAGCAAGAACTAAGACTGAACAAATATGCTAGGAGGTCTTTATGAAACACACACACTTCATAGATTCGGCCACTCTTCCGATGTCTTTTGGTCTCTTCCTAAGTTTCTCTGCAACTTTTCTGCATCTCCTTTCACTGCTTTCTGGTTTCATGTATATTAGTCATATTATCACCAATATTTCATAAAAATGGAAAATGTTTTCACAGAAAAATTTATCAAATCACGTCCAATGTAATAAACTCGGATCAACTTTCTATTTTAATAATCCTGGTAACAGATACTTATGTTTACTATGGAAGAATGTAACTGTAATCATACTACAGGAGAGCTGCATTTATATTATTGAAAACACAGCAAGATGTCGTCGTTGGGCAGCAGGTGGCAGAATCGAAGGCAACAGTTCCCTGCTTCCTTCTCTATACCCCTAATTGTCCCTGGAAATGTAACTGATCTAATAGGTTAAGGTCAATGAGACTTAGGTCCTCATCGCGCATGAATGTAGTTTTTATAAGACCGAAAATGTCTTCCTCTGGGCTCTGTGCTTTCGTATACACTTGTTATGCTGTTTGTTAAAGTGTTTAATTTTTTAAGATAAAAAGAGTGTTTTAGTCATTTAGCTTATTTTAATGAGCTTGGAACCAGACAACGGCACGAAAATCACTGGTGCAGGGTTCTACACTCCTCTGCTCTGTCTTCCTTAGCTGAGACTGCTCGGAGTTGTGTGCATGTGGAGACTTCCCACTCCACTGTGAATCATGCGATTCTCAAAGGTGACAGACAATTCTTGGTTCCACTTCAGTTCACCCTGTAAGGTAGAGCTTCTGAAAATGAGCGAACCTTTACCAGCCAGTGATTAAACAGGAACAGACATGATACTTATGGGAAGAGAGTGGCGGGATCGGAGGGTAGTGGGGCCTGGAGTCCTGTCCTTGCGGTTCACCTGGAGAGTCTGGCCTCAGCTGCTGAGAGGTTTTGCAGGGAGGCTACACTATGTCACTGTTTTTTTTTTTTTTCCTACTTGCATCCAGGTGCCACTCACTCTCTCTCATGTATGATCATATTTCAGTCAAGCACTGGCTGATTTGGGGCCCCGAGTTCTCTCCTTTGAGAACAGGAGGTTCATAATCAAGTCAGCGATCAGCAAGTTTCTTTCTGTAGAGCCGGTAAAGCGGTTAAGTCAATCTCTCTGGTCAGCCACCTCCCAGCTGCTAATAGAAGACAACCAGCAGGCAACTCTGACCACCGCGAGCCAGCGTCTATGCTGCAACGTGTGTTGCTTTAATGTCCCCAAATGCTTTTCTTTTTCAGTTTGGGAGAGGCTTGATATACTCTGTTTTGCGTAATGGTCCATCTGTAGCAACTGAGTCCCCCTGCAGGTTTTCCAAGTGCTTTCAGAGATGAAGATGTCATCGCAGCACACATAAGCCTGGGTGGGACCTCAGTGAGCTCGGAGGACGACGGCATCATCAAGGCACCAGAGGATGCATGCGGAGAGCAGCGGGTTGAAAATTAGGATTTGGAGTCAGGAGTCGAGGGCTGAGAGGCGAGGAGGGTGCAGGGGTTCAAGAATCCTGTCTGGAAGGAGTTTAGGCTGCAAATGAGCTACAAGGAGACTGCTGCTACATACCAGCGAGAAACTGCAAAGCATTTATATCTATCTATCCATATCTATAGATATGGATAGATAGATATATGTGCATATATCTATCTATATATACACACACACACACACACACACATA
Source organism: Ctenodactylus gundi (assembly GCA_004027205.1). NCBI lineage: Eukaryota > Metazoa > Chordata > Mammalia > Rodentia > Ctenodactylidae > Ctenodactylus > Ctenodactylus gundi. Next base: position 113,409 of record PVKB01002274.1, read on the forward strand.
CACACACACGTCATTTGTCTTTTTTAACAACTGAAATGAATATATCTTAAAACTTTATCACCTCAAAGAATGTAAATCTATGCTGGTTGTTTACTCCTTAAGATGAAGTTAGCACTGAAAATAAATTCACTTTACTCAAGCTGATTGTAACAATGATACATTGTGTGCACATGTGCATGCACACATACGCACGCACACACACACACACACACACACACACACACACACATCTCAGTAAAATGGGGAAAGTGGAAAGAACACAACTATTTGGAATGTAGAATAAACCATTCAAGGCTGCCTGGTTCTTTAAGGCCGATAATATTTTTATTTTCTCTGTGGCCATAAAGGTCAAAAGAAGTGTTTTTGGTTTAGTTCTTGCAGCTTAGCGCGCTGAGTTAGTTACCAAAGTCAGTATCAGTTTTATCGCGATTCTCCTGTCTCTGTCAGTGTAGGCTTGGGATTGGAAAATCGTAGCGTGGACAACCCAGCAGTGCACAGCGTGGAGGGGTGGTGTGACACCCTGCAGCAAGGATGGCAGAAGGACTCCAGGGAACTAGGGGACATTCACATGTCCTGGCTCTATCCTGCAATACCAGGGGAAAGAGGGAGCAGTAGGACTACTACAGATGACAGATTACAGTATGTATGAAACTCCACTGACACATCAGACTGAATGATTACCCAGTTACCTTGGGCTGTAAGACAGCGTTAGTAAGGAACCCCACCACCACGTCAGGCAACAATCAGACAGCCGGTTCATAAGATGACTGACTAACAGACTAACGACACGAGAAGGAGGGAGAAATGGAATTGTGATTTTACTTAATATAAAAATTACTTGAAATTTTAAAACATCTTGTTTTCTTCTTAGCATGGTCCCAGAGTTTAGTATCTTTTAAGATTTTTTGTCACGCAATTTGATTTTATGCTGTATTTCTCTATGCTATGTTCAAAGCATATTTTCTTTCTTTTTCTTTCTAAAGTAGCCTTCTACAGAATAAAACTCAGCAATATTGATACACTGAAATGAGGAAAGAGTGGATAAATGCAATAAAACTGAAAGGGCGTGTGTCTACATTTGACTACAAAGAGTGGCAACCTTCTGCTTAAATCTGTGTCATTTTAACTATTTTGTACTTTAATAAAATTTCATACATGGACTTGGGTTACTCATGTTAGTTTGCATTTCTTTAGGATATTTCCAGAAATGGTTACATTTTCAAGTGGCCTCCTTCAGGCAAAGATTTTGAGATCGTAGATAAAAACTCACTTTGTACAATGGAAAAGAAAAAAAAATTACAAGTGTAGTAAAATCATCCTATCTCATAGATCCTCTACAAAATGCTGAAACTTGTAGAATTACCTGAAAGCGACCAGCTGCATGGTATCTGGTAGTAAATAAGGCCAGAAACTTCTGAGACAAATGCACATGGGCAGAGTGAGGAAGGACAGAGGGCACAGCGCCTTGCAGACAGATCCTGGCAGTGCCAGGGGCGCTAAGAAGCCCCGGGAGCTTCCTCCTGGTAGTGTTCCCCAGGTCCCAGCTCCTCCACCTGGAGACTGCTCCGGAGCTCGCCTGAAGTCAAGGTGGTGTCCTGAGGAGGCTGGGCTCCACCTCTCCTTGTCCTCAGTTCCCACCTTTGTTCTGACTAAGTCGTCTTGAGGTTCTCTCTAGTTATGCAAATGAAGGACCACTATGTCTTATTATACTTTTTCTTTCTGAGAAAAAGTAACCCTTTCATTAATCCACTTGCCCCATACACACTGGAAGTCTAAACAATTCCTTATTTGCCTGTTAGGTTTCAGCAGACCTTGACTTCGGTAATTCTATGCCTCTGCAGGACAACAGCAGGTGTTCAGAAAAGTCTAGGGTAAACTAGAGATGACCAGAAAAAGTAGATGGACCTGTAGATGACCAGGAACATCTGGACTGGACGATCTGTGACCACAGTCTAAAAACTTACATACACGTGCGTGCATGCACGCGCGCGCACACACACACACACACACACACAGTCATCACGAGTAAGCAAGACTTTGAAGCCTACGTTACAGAAAAGTAGCTTTCTAACTTTGGTATAGATCAGAGGTCAAGGGCTCCTTTAGGCACAATTCCTGGCTCCTCCTCTCGTGTTTCTGACACCATGGCCTCGGGGAAGGGCCCAAAGTGGCGCTTCTGACAGGCTGGAGCGGGCTCCTGGAACCACCGCTGTTGGCTGTCATGAACGGCGGCCTCTGTGCCCACGTCGGCCTCTAAGGACAGCGAAGCGAGGGGGTGGGCAGCACAGTCGGTGTGAACCTGTCCGGAGAGCTCGTCCTGCCTCCATGTGGTGCGCTGACGCACCTGCAGCCACAGCCCAGGAGTGGCTGTGGGCGTCCCTGAAGCTCACTGTGGAGTATCTGAAGAGGAAAAACCCAGGAGAATGGGTTGTTTGCTTGTTTGTTTGTGGTTCTGGGAAGGGATGGAGCCGAGCGCCTTCACACCGGACAGTCCCAACTCCTTTTTATATTTGATTTTGAAACAATGCCTGCCTACATCCCTAAGCTGTCCAGGCTGGAATCGAACTGTGTAATGTCCCTGCCTCTACCTCCCAGAGGGCGGGATCCGAGGCCTGCACCACATACCTGTCTAAGAATGAGCCTTTATGGCTGAAAGGCCTAAATTTAGACCTACAGTAAATTAAATATTAAAGGAAATGCCGCCACTGCCTATGTTCGCACCGGTTAGCATTGTGTAAATGCCCTGTCCGCGGGTGCTCTCTGTGGGGCTTGTTCCGGGCCACACGGGGCCAGGGTAAGTGCAGCCTGCACCACGCTGACTTCAACCAACTTCCATCCTCACAATACCTCTCAAATAGCTTTACGAGATTTTTTTTTTATCGATTTAGCATAATGATGCAATCTCCACAGAAACTAGAGTCTTGCCAGTGACTACTCATCCAAACTCAGATAAAACAACTTGCTTTTATGCTGATGGCAAAACGCACACACGATACTTCGCCATGATTCGTACCAGGGCCCGGCAGAGCCACTGACAAGGACCTGACTGCCATACTTGCTGAGATACGTGACAGGGAGCGAATGACACCCAAACCACGGTGCCTGCAAGGGCAGGAGAAGCGGAAAACCGAGGGGCCAGCGCAAGGAAACCACAGCAGTAGTGCGATACGTCGCTGGCCACGTGTGCCCCTTTCCCGTGTGAACTGTGCGGGGCGCACCTGTAAGAAAGGACTTAGAACCTTCTCTTAAAGTCACTCCCATTCCTCCCTTATCGATAATGTCCTCCGCGGTCTTGGACCAGCCTGGGCAATCCCTCTGCCTGTCACCGGGCCAGAAAGCCAGCAGCACAGGACGTTCCTGTGCCCTCCCTCACACCGTGGAGGAGAACTACAGATGAAGACGGGGCGACGCAGGTGCAGCGCGATCGGCGGCCTCTTCCCCTCTGGCAGAGGGCCTCCTCCACGGGAGACGTGAGCCCTCCACAGTAACCCGGGCAACAGATGGGTGCGCTGCCGTGTGTCCCAAGCTGGATTTCAGGGTCTCCACCAGCCCGAGCAACGGCATTCGTATCTTATGCCTCAGGAATCTGTTCCTCTGCCCAGGCACAGAGCTTGGAACCAACCCAGAGCTGCCGCCCTGAGCTCGGCTCTGCCACCCACACCAACTTATTACCAGGTGTCAGGATGGCCGGTCTCACGGGTGGGTCCTAAATCATATTATCGCGGGCAACAGCCATTCCCCACGACGAATTAAGACGCTCCAGCATTGTGCCTGTCGGTTTCCAGCTGCATTGTGTTGGGTCAGAGCCGCGGGGACCCTGGTGCCTCCGAGAACGTGTTTACCGGCTGCTGAGTCCCTCTGTGGAGTGACCTTTCCAGTCAGCATTTGAAAAGCTTTGCAGCCCCTTTTCTCTGAATCTCAGAACAGGAGATTTTTCCTTCCCAAGGGAGAAGGAAATTAAAATGCTGAAACACCAGCTGCAGAGGTGGAGGCTGGGTCGTGAGGGCAGTACCAGGCCCAGCTGCAAAGGAAGGCATTCTACACGTACCACCCTCCGTGCTCGCCTACTGGTCCATTTACATACATGTAGATTCAAAGCAGTACAACTACCCTGCCCCAGACATAAAGGACCCTCTCAAGAACTGACTGTAAAAATTCATTTATCCAGTGACCTTTAGTTTCAATACCTGAAAAGTGAGCAACTGAGATAGGGGCTAAAAGAAGCTTTGAAATACTTTTAGGTGCTATTTGTAAACTGTTGTTGAACACGCACACACAAGGATCATCATGCATGCACGTGAGTGTGCACACATGCACACACAGAGCATCCTCCATGTGCACGAGTACACAGATGTGTGCATGCACACAAGGAGCAGTGTGCACATGCATGAGTGCACACAACCACACGTGTGCCCACATGGAGCAGCATGCTCATGCATGAGTGCACACACATGCATCTGCACAGAGCAGCACGAGTGTGTGAGTGCATATACACGCTTACACACACCCAGAGCAGCATGGTTGTGCATGAGCGCACACAAATGCTTGCACACACATGGAGAGCGCGTGTGTGGACGAGTGCACACACATGCTAAGGTACTATTCTTTGTCTGGTCAAGGGCTGACTCCCAGGTTCCCATGGCAACCCAGTTTGCTCAGAGCTCCCTTTCCGTGGCGGCTGATTTCACTTCGAATTTTATTTGCATTCATGATTAAGGAGAAGTATAAAAGATTGAGGTACTTTTTTTTTAAAAAAAAGGAAGCAGTAAGAGGATAAAAGACATTTCAATCAGTGATTCTCTGCAGCTTTAATTAAAAATAAAAGAATAAAAGGAGATACCGGGATTTCAGAAAGTTTTATTTAATGGTTGACTGGGCTTGGCACCAGTACTCCAGGAAGACGCCAGCCCTCCTGAACTTGAACGCAAGCTGTGCCCGGCTGGCTCCCAGGCCAGGAGGGCGATGCCTGTTTTCTAGGAATGGCCTCTCCCCTCTCCTAAGTGCTTCTCCAAGGACAGGATGAGAATATTTAATGCAGTATAATTTGTTGAGATCATGCAATGTACTTTTGGGAAGTATGCTCTTTGATAGCAAAATGCTTCTCCTCTCTGGCCTCTTCATGTTCACAGGAATTCATCCCACCAGTTATTATACAGGAAGAGAAAGGACGATAGCTACTGGGGACTCTCAGGGCAGGAGATCCTTGGAAATACTGATGTGTACTGAGTAAGGCTGAAGAATATGAAATGTCACCTTTGGGTGTGCACGCGTCCTTCTAGCTAAGAAAATGTAAAAGAATGAAGGCAATCGTTTCTTTCTTACCAGTAAACGAAAATATTGGAAGAAAACACTTATAACTATACAATTTAAATTTTATAAATATTTCTCATTTTTCATCGTTTCCTTGATATAATTCTAAGAAAAGCAAATATCTTCTTTGATACAGTAATGTTCTCGTATTTGTTTTATTCTGATGGAGACATTTATCCTTGGAAAATTTTTGCAGTTTAAGGTTTATATTACTATATTAATGCCTTTTCAGAAAATATATTTCACATTGTTTAACTTTATAGTACTAAAAGTTTTTGCAGGAAGTCATTTGTACTACAGTGAGTGAGTGAGCAAAACAGATAATGAAATATATATAATTTTGATCTTCTCTTTTTTAAATATAACTGAGTCTGAGTGCACACATTTAAGAAATTCTGATATTTAACTCTGCCTATAAGAGTTTCATACTTTTAATTATTATAAATAATTGCTGATCATTGGCAAGATCACACTGTTCATGTATAATTCTGTAATTCTCTATAAAGTTTTCTCCTAAAATGTTTCATTATTTTGTTTTTTATTTTGTGGTATTAGGGAAAGCCTTCACGGCTCATTTTTATAAAATTTTTGTTCATGATATGGATGTCTCTTACCTATATTTAAACAAAACTATATTTCAAATAAACTTGCTAAATTGCCCAGGCTGAGTTTGAACTTCTGACTCTGCTGCTTCCACGTCCCAGAGTGCTGGGATTCCAGCCTACGCCACTTGCTTGACACAGCACCAGTCATTTTAAAGCAAAACAATCATCACATTGCACGCTTCACTATATTAACACAAAGTTTAAATAAAATATTACGCCAGGTACTTTACGGCCCTTAATGCCACTGTTTGAATGGTTTGCTAATGTACTGCTATCGGAGGTGCTGCCCCGTGTGACTTGCTGCCTCTGCACTGAGCTTTCTGCCTGATGCGTTCTGGTTTGGGGTGGGTTCAGCTTGCTCTGCACGCTGCAGTCAACAAGGGTAAAGCCTTTTAATAAACTCGAGGGTCTCATGTAATATTCATTTCAATACCTTTAACTTGCTCCTGTCACACTAGGTTCTCCTGAATCAAAACAATCTCATTTTTTTCTTACCTATATTTAGATAAAACTATGTTTCAGATAAAAGAAATGTCAAGGCTTCTTAGAACACAAACCCGTGACTCTTTCCGCAAAACAAAAAGGAACGCGATTAAATCTCCCTCAAGAATGAAATCAGGCATACACGGCCCTTGCTGACTGTCTCGCAATCTGTAGCTTATCTTTGCTCTGTCCACCTCAGCTAAAAGGATTATCACAAGGAAAAACATGCAACTTTGCTTTCAAATACATCATTTTGTGGGGGGAGGGGGAGGGTGGAGGCCTCCACACCAGGAGTCATCCTTCACTTTCACATATTATTCCAAAGAGTTGTCATTTCTGAGCCAAAGGCTTGCATAGGTGGGAATGCCATCTGAAGGTTTCACCGAGAGGCGGCCAGGTGCTTGAAAGAGGAAGTACACTCTCAGGTCACATGGCCGGTGCGCGGAAAGGCCGAGGGACTCCCAACGACACTAGAGACACGTAGGATAGCGAAGAGCAGAGAAGTGCTGAGTGCCAGAGGAAGGGTGGAAACTTCGCTCCTGTGTTTGAAAACATGACAGGTGCTCCCCCTCGGAGCCGAAGTTCCAGCATAATAGGGACTGGCGGGCACCCAGATGCCGAGCGTGGGCTCTGAGCCAGTGGTCGCGGGACACGAGTGACTTACTGAACACGTCGCAAGGTGCCATCATCCTTAGAAGGCGCCGGGCGTCTTCAGTGAAGTCCCCTTACTGGAGAGCTCAGACGGGGTCACCACTCAGTAGCTCGGGAATCACTGGCATCCCTGGTTAAGTATTTCATTCTATGTCTTCCTGTGGAGTGTTAAGCCCAGAACATCACCTCCAAGCTGGGCTGGGGCATAGTCTTTGGACTTAAGAGTCTTATTTTCCTCTTATACTGAGGGATTAAAGTAAAAAAAAAAAAAAAAGAAAAAAGAATACGACCTGGAGGACAAATAAGGAGACCGTCGGGGCCAGCTGGGATCACCGCCAGGGGTCAGGGGTCAGCGATGGGCGGGGTGTCTTCAGTCACCCAGATACACAGGGTTCAGTCACGGAGGAGAATGCACAAGCTTACTTCCTGTACGTCCGAGGCACTGTCAGTACTGTTCTGTCTGGAGGATGTGTGATGCTCAGTCCGTGGTGAGGACGATATTCTGGTTGGTTTTGAGGCGAGTGTGCTTGTACAGGGAGGGATTAAGTGAATTATTTTTTTAAAATGTCATTCCTCCTTACAAGAAAGCTGCAAACTAGGAAGTCCAAGGCAACCCGTCCAAACACCACACTAGGTCGGAGCAACAGAGTATCTTTTCTTCCTCGAAATAAACTTTACTTCTAGAACAATGCCAGACTTACAGTCAAATGGGACAAGAGCACAAAGTCTCCAAATGCCCCCACACTCGTTCCTCCTATTATCAGCATCTTACACAAACATGATGCGTTTGTTGAGTTGAATGAGCTAGCCACGTGGTCTGCTGTCAGTAGGTGCGGTCTACAGTTGGCTGAGCTCTCCATGGTTTTTACTGAGTGCTCTTTTTCTGCCCCAGGATCCCAACCACGACAAACGCTGCACTCGGCCATTGTCTCCTACCCTGGTCCTGGCAGGATGTTTCCCAGACTTCCCCGGTGGGTCAAGCCCCAATGCTCTGGAGGCACGCTGTTGAGGTAGTTCTGCAGGATGCCACTGCTGGCACTGAGCGTGAGGGTGCTGAAGTCACTGCACACATGAAATGCCATTTCCTTCGCATCCAATCTCCATCCCCAGTGCCCATCCAATCGACGTGACTTTTTCTATTAGCGTCCCCATGGTCGCTTGCCTGAGATGACCCGAGAGTCCCCCTCCGACCCATCCCTCTCTTTCCAATGACTTCACAAGGCTCTACACCCCGCTCTCCTTCGTGCAGGTTGCAGGATTCTCCAACTCAATTCTTCAGAATTCTTTGAATTGGGAAATTTGCCTCTTCTCTCCCATTTATTAATGTATTCGATCACTTCTCTACTTGGAGTCTGGAGTATTTTATATTTAGGCAGCCAAATTTGAGTTGACTCCATTTGGATTGGTTTAGGCATACAGGCAAAGTTAAATGACTTGCCGGAGAGCGGGCCGCATGCGTGGCTCCATGTGAATGAACTGATTCACCTGCCATGGAAGATCTGCTCCAGGGACAGGAGAGGTGCTTCCCCAAGTGAGCGTGAAGAAAATCAGTGGCTTGATCTCAGCAAGAGCTACTTCATTCGAATGCTAGCTCAGAGTGATTTATAAAAACGCTCCTGAGTACAATATCCTAAATATAATTCACAATTTTTAAAACACTATAACGTGCTGCTTCCGTGTTTACAAACTTTTCATATGCATAGAGCAAAGTGGGGAAGGGGGAGGCCAGAGGTTCTTTGCATCTGTTGAAATTCCTTCAGCATTTGTATTTTTATCTTGGAATCTTTCACAACTTCTCTGGCTTTATGCTGCCCTTTAGGTAAAAGAAGAATGTGAACTTTAAAGGAAATTCAGCGGGGGATTCTGGCATTTTTATTACAAAAGCTAGATGCCTGCAGAATGACTGACAGAGACGGTTATTGGTTATCACTGGTCATGGCTTAAGTGGGCAAAGGATGGAACAGCAGGAGGAAAGAGAGAGGAGAGAGGGGCATGTCGCAAACTGCGAATATTACGGGACACTTGACAGTGCCAGGGAGGTGTGAATTCCACGTACAGCAAGTTAATGACGATGACTGTGTGCCACCTGGATTCAGGTGTGCAAGTGTGCAGCACCTTTGCTATCCACCACCTTCGTTTCCAACCTTACGCGAGCTTGCGTCTTTTCTTGCCATTTTTATCAATTGCAACATTTTTCTAAAAAAAAAAAAAAACCCAGATGATTAGGTCAGCTCGACTCAAAGAACTCTTGACTTTATTTGTATCATACTCCATTTCGGAGCATGTTCACATTGTGCACTACCTGGAGATCCTCAGCACAGGAAATGATTGTTCATGATGTAAAGTTCATTTCAATGGTCTTTTCAACCTGAATATTGTGGCCCTTTTTTCTTCCTTAGACATTTGGCAAATGAGAGAAAAAAAATGTGTGGCGTTAACTCCCAGATCAGCGGACGCGAGCTGAGCCCTGAACTGCCTGCACGGGCCAGCTTGCCTGGTTAGCTTATTTTCATTCTGACAGAAAACACTAAAAATGTTTTATAACAAGAGTAACAGTTAAGAAACATTTACCTCATCTCCTAAGGTGTCAAGAGTCAAAAGAATGTTATTTCAGAAAAATGTGCATGGATACCTTTAGGTGGCTGCGCAAAAATTTTCTCTGAATGTCATCCCTATTTATTTCTTCAGAAATCAGCTAAGTGTACTCACGACCTCAGAAAAGTGACGCGTCTACCAAGTGTGCGATCGTGCCCAATAGAAACGCAGAGTGCGGTTCAGCTCTTACCACTTTTTTCTCCAATGACTCCTAAAAAGAAGTTCAAAACCATGCTTGGGTTTTAGTCCTGATCTCCAGATCCTATTTTCAAGGCTCCAAATATAATGTGCTACTGACACAAAATTATCAAGGCTATTCTAAAGCTGAAAATGGCTTCACACTCACAGTCACAATCCACAGCTTGATAGGATTTGTGACCTAGAGTTGATTGAGCACATGTTTTCCCCCAGGGTTTTAAGACCTCCTACCTCACCTAAATTATAGTTCCTTTAGTTCTTTATTGAGTTATAGGACATTAGTGCCCCTAGAATTTTTCACATTGCTTTAGCCTATTTTTTTCATAATGAGTAAGCAAGTTTTCTTTTCTTTTCTCTCTCTCTCTCTCTCTCTCTCTCTCTCTCTCTTTCATTCTTTCTTTCCTTCCTTCCTTCCTTTTTGTGGCACTGGGGATTGAATCCAGGGCTTTCACACCAAGCTATATCCCAAGCCCCCATTTTACACCTTTTTCTCTCTTTTTTTGAGACAGGGTCTTGCCATGCTCCTAGACTACCCAGGCAAGACTTAAAACTTGTGATCTTCCTCTCTCAGCCTCCCACAGTGCTGGGATTGGAGATATACGCCCACAGCATCCAGCTAATATTTGAATTATGTCTGGCGTGAGACACACAGAATGTACTCACAAATTTCCAGATTAAATTATTTTATGACTGTGCAATCTAAAATAGTCCGTGCAATTAGAAGAAGTCAGGATCGTAGAACCTAAAGTGATGACAAACTTAGTCTACTTACAGTATCTAAAAAAATAAAAAAGTTCATGCTGTCAATCAGCAAAAGAAAAATCATTTAAACTTGAAATTCTAAGTGTCTGGACCCTAAATTATATCCAGAAGAGAGTTCTTCACATAAAGCATTTGCTGAAAGGCTTTGTAAAGCCACAAAAAAGCCACACCTACCCTCAACAATGGGAATTTCATATCCTCCCTTACAACTCTGCACACTGACTGGAAGATTTAAAGAGAGTTTGTTCCATCCATTTCTTATCTCCCTTTTTCTTGGCTTTCCTCCTTTATTCTCCATTTCTTCATCTTCTTCTTTTTTATTTTGTTGAATTCTCTCTCTCTCTCTCTCTCTCTCTATTTTACCGCCATTTTATTGATATGTATAAGGGCAAAATTTAAGGTTTACAATAAAGTTGAGCATTTTGTGCACCTACGTATCTTGTCAAGGTGACAAGGACTGTCCCACTCTCCTTTTGTCTCCCCCTTGAGACTGACTCTTGCCCTGACATCCAGGCTGATGCTGCACTCCCTATGTAGCCCAGGTTGGCCTCAAACTCATGGCTACCCTCCTGCCACTATGGTCTTGAAATGCGCTACCTTTGACCCAGGCTGCAGCTCCATCAGCGACCTGCTCAGCTCACTGTCCCCCCACCTCAGTGGGGGCTACACCTATGAGTAACTGAAGAAACACTTTCAGGGGGTAAGAAAGGAAGGGGGAGGTGGAGGTGGATGGGAGAATAAAAACAAGAAGCAGAATACTGTTCTGAATTACAAAAAAAAATCATGATCAGATGCTACGAGGTAGTCATGCATTTTTATCAGCATCCCTGCAAAGAGCCAGAGGCATAACTTAAAATGGTATCAGCAAAAAGAGAGAAAAAGAGAAACAGAAAATCTGCTCTTCAATAGTGAGGCTTCACCCACATGTCACCCAACGCCTCCTGATTTCTGCATGATGGAGACAGGCACCAGCTACAGTGCCTCTCCACTCCTCCCGGGACCGGGCCCCGGCGCCTCAGGGGCTGCTCCAGCACACAGCTCCACGTGCAGTCAAAAACCATGAGCACCCAGCTTGACTGGTGGAACCTGGGTGCAATCCTAGCACTGTGGGAAGCCGAGGCAGGAGGATCTCAAGTTCCAAGTCAGACTGAGCAAATTGGTAATACCCTGTTTGGAAATCAAAAATAAAAATGGGTCTGGGATGTAGCTCAGCATGAAGGCCCTGGACTCTGATCCCCAGCACCATAAATAATAATGATAATAATGAAATGAGTCACTGACATAATAGTGCAAGCTCCTCCCTGGTAGGCAGGGAGTTCCAGATGAACTTTACAAGGGAAAGAAAATAGACCTTTGCAATCCATCAGTTTTTGCCACATGAATATCATGATGTAATGAGGTTTCATCATAAATTTAAACACACTGTCAACATTTTTGTTAATTTTATGCTAATGATGATTTCATTTAGTTCTACTTCCTCGTCTTAAAATATAAATATTATATTCTTAAAAATATAAATTAATTCTAGTAAAAAATTCCAATGTGATTTCTCTTTTTCTTTATAGCTCTAAAATTGAAACAAGCACAGCTTAATATAAAGAAGACCACACTATAGTGATTATAAGTTATATAATATCACTATATCATGTCAATAAAAGGGAAAGCGTTCATACTTCTAATAAAGCCTACATTTTGAAATGTTAGTTCAATATGCCTTCAAATTCAAAGCTGCATATATTAATAAATCTACTACAAGAAATATTAGTAAAATGTATGTGTATAAAAGATGACTCAGAAAGAAGGCTAGATCTTCATTCGAAAGAACACAATCTTTGAAGACAATAAAGCCTGAATTAAGTACTGAAATTGAAAAAGAAAAAAGTTTCCTTTCAAGCCAGTTTGCCCTCTCCTGGTCTCGAGACTGAGCTAGCATTTCCTTGTAAAACCTGAACATATTTGCTTACTGCTGCATTTTAATCATCTGAGAGGGCTTTTTTCTCCACTGAATGGGAATTCAGGCTATGATATTCATGAAGATTAACAATGCAACGTTAATCTAAACTTTTGAGAAATTCCGCTCATCTCAGATAATCTTGTCACCACCCAGAATCACCACATTAGCTCTTTATTCTCCTGCCCTAATTGCATTTACGTGCATAAATTTTTTTCTGTAAGTAATGGCTTCATAATTTTTCTGAGCTTCAGCCATTGGGAGTCATCTTTTTACTTTGAACAGAATCATTTACATATATTATTATTCTCTAAGTAGGAGCAGAGCAGAGTGCTGGACCAGATGCATAATTTTCCATACCCACTGAGAACTGAAAACACAAGGTCCTTGTTCAAAACAACAGAGAATTTCCAGAGTGACAGCGGAGCCCTGGACTAGAAAAGGCGTCCCCTAGAGGTGGGGTGCAGCGACAGGGACGAGTCCGGTGGACCTATAGCTACTCCTGCAGAGGGCCAGAAGAGCAAGCGCAACCTGGGGCAGGTGCCTGTCACACAGGTCTTGTGAGCCACAGCCGTTGTTTGCTGCTGGGCATGGAGCTAGGTAGGTACATGCCACTCACAAATCATCCTCTGAAGCCGTGGGGCTGTAAGTCTTCCCTGAAGTGTCCATAAGGACCATGCTTATAATCTCTGCTAGTGGCCTCACCATTGCCCAGTTTAAACTGCTTGGTTAGCTGTATAGATGGAAACGTGTTGGAAGGCCAAGAGACACCCAAGGGGCCAGTGGTGAGGGGCAGGAGGAGGGAAAGGAAGCGGTCAGCTAGATCAGACAGGGTGCGGGATCCAGATGAGGGGGTCAAACTGGCCACCGACTTTAGTAATAGCAAGACGTGCGCAGTGGAACAGAAATTTATCTTTAACAACGCACCCAAAAGCCTACACTGAAAACCAACACCCTTGTCAACACATGGTGCTGGGAAAACTGGACATCCACTCGCAGAAGATGAATCTGGACACACACCTGTCACCACGCACCAAAATCTAATCAAAGTGGATCAAAGACCTAGATATTAAAGCTGAAACACTGAACCTTCTGGAAGACAAATTAGGCAAATGTCTAGAAGATATAGATGTTCTTAGTAAGACACCCGAACCAAAAGCACCAACAATTAACAGATGAGATTATTTCAAATTAAAAAGTTTCTACACAGCAAAGGAAATTCTCAATAGAGTATGGAGAGAACTGACAGAATGGAGAAATATTCACCACCTATTCCTCAGATAGGAGGCTAATAATGAGAATTACAAGGAACTGAAGAAAAACAGATCCCTCAAATTTAAAGATACAGTTAAAAAATGGGCAAAGAAAATGAATAGGTAGTTCTCAGAGAAACCATTTCAAGTGGCCAGTAAATAAATACATGAAAAGATGTTTAGCGTCTTTAGCCCTTAGAGAAATGTAAATCAAAACATCACTGAGTCATCATCTGACTCCAGAGAGAAGGGTGTGTGCTTCGAACCCAAACAGCAGCCCCTGCTGGGGCGGCTGAGGGGAGAAAGGAGCCCTCCTGCACTGCTGGTGGGAGTGAAGGGCAGTATGGAAGTTCCCTAAACGGCTGAAAATAAATATTCCCTTTGATCCAGCGAAAACTCTCTAATTTTTCCCAAAGAGTTAAAAGCATCAAAAAACAGAGACATATGAATACCCGTGTTCATAGCAGCACAACTAACAATGGCCAAAATGTGGGAGACGCCCAACGACCAAACAGTAGACTAATGCAGAACAACGTGAGAAACCCAGATTACAGTCATTTCAAAGAACTAAACGGGGGAGGGGGGTCGTGGGGAGGGGAGGGTCAAAAAGGGAGCGCGGAAGTGTTTGTAACTTTGATGCGATACATACGTGCACAAAATACTCCAGCGCAATGTAAACATTATGTGTCACATACGTACATATCAATAAAATAGAGAGAAACAGTGAGATGCGGGCAATGGGAGGACTAGCGTTGGCACAGCAGCACTGTTGGCCTGTGACTCAGTGGCTGAGACCAGGACAGCGCTAGAGAAACGGAGAGACCTGGTGCCCACACGGATAGTGAGGTCAGTGCTGCGGCTGGCAGGTGCGGCGGCGAAGGGGCTTGAGGGATGCCTGTGTTGCAAGACCACCGGGAATCTTGGTGGGCACAGGGAAACCTGGGAACCTTTTTTAACTGAGATCACGTAAGGTAGAAAGGTATGAGCAGACCTAGAGGCAGGCAGCGGAGCTACTGGAAACGCAAAGACGACAGCATTTTCTCCCCTTCACTTTCTTAAACATCAGCCCCAGACAGGTGGGACCCACAGAGCTGGTGGTTCCAAACCAGCTTAGGGGACGGTGAGGTCCTCTGAGCGCGTGGGCAAGGTCCAGGTCCAGCACGGCGGCGGGCCGGGAACCCTCCCATCACAAAGCAAGCTGACTGCCAGGCGTCCACCTGAGTGCAACCCGGACCCACGTCTTCCTGAAGTAGCTCGACACTGTTTCGTTTTGTTTGTGAGAGAGCAAGGACTTGAGAGGAACGCCGGGACAGTCCTCGAGAGGCCAGTTAATCACCTGAGTGTGAGCCTGAGACCTTCAGTCTGGTACTGCCAGTCCTTTCCCCTGGAAGGCACATTCTCTGTGCCTGACACTGCGTCTCCTGCCCCTAACTACCCACGCGCTCTACCTGAGGGCCTTCCACTCAGGACACAAAGAACCCCGCAGGCCGCCAGCTTCCCGCTGAGCCACGTTAGGATCCAGATTCCTGGTCAGAAACCACAAACACTAGAAGTTTCCTTCCTCTCTGACAGCGAGATGTGACTAAGAGCGCTCTGGCGTTCCCAGTTAGCCAATACTTCGGACAAGTTTCCCCGTGTTTTCTTTTCTCTGAGCTTTTACCTCAGGCAGCTTGAAGGTGTAAATGGGCTCTGGGTCTCCTTGACATGTAAATCTTCCTGCCTCTGGTCACACTTGGAGCCTAAGAGTTTTCCTGCAGGATCTGGAGACTTGCACCTCCTTCCTACAGCCATCATCAAGAATGACAAGCCTCCGGGCTCCCTGGGGCAGGGGACTAAGGTTCACATGCACAGCCATTAGCAAGCAGGTTGCCACCACCCAGCCCCAACCATGGCCCTTTTCACTCCTTCACTCCAGGGCTTTTCTTTTCTTTTTTCAATTTGCTTTAATGGAATCCAGCTCACTTTCTCTTTCCTAGCAAGCACTCACGACCCTTCCCATGAATCCTGAACAAACTTTTCTTTCCTGTTTAACTCTATGCTGGGAAATTTTTCTTCTTTGACCCCCAAAGTTATTACTTGTATTAGTTGGTATTTGCAGTATACAGGAGTTACTTCCTACGCATTTACATTCCTAACTAGTCATGTTCCGGACTGGAGTAATGGGCACCCTCATATAACCATCACCTCCTCTGCTCCCTCCCCACCCTCTCCCCCCCCCCCCGTCCAATTTCTCCTACACTAACATCTCTCATGACTTTCCACCCAGTTGTCTACTTAGCGTATCCCAATCATGTTCCTTTTAAGCCAAAACAAACCACCAAGACGTAACCAACCAGAACAGGTCTCTTCCCCTCCCCCTCCATCCTCTACCAATCCAAGCCTTCTGTTTACACTAAGGGTTGCTGACTGGCAAACCCTAAAAATTACCAGAGACGATTATCATCCGCTCAGAGTCTGTTTTAAAAACGATCTCCACAAAATCCTTCAGATGTCCTCTGTACATCCACAAAGCTGTGCAGGAAGGAAGCAGCTACAGCAGACAGACGTGGCCTCTCACCGCGGTGTGGGGTTCTGTCCCCACACCAGGGAGCACCACGCCATGTCACTGTCCTCACCATGACCCCCAAGTCACTGCTGTGGGCTCCCTTTCCATGCTCTTTGGCCCGATGGTGGCTCGCTCCTCTCCACAGAGTCCATCCTGTGCTCCGTGGACACCCCCAGCTCTCTACTGCCTAGGGCGAAAGCATGCTTCCTTCCGGTGCTACTTTATAAATGTTAGAATCAGTAATATAGTACAAAAAAGAAAAACAAACAAACAAACAAAAAAGGTGCTTCACTGCCATGCATCAGTGAAATGAACTACGACCTTCGGGCATCTTGACACTAAGCATTTATGTGACTTTGTAATTGCCAGGAACTTGTGAATAATGCCACCCTACATAATGGAAATAAAAGTCAACGCTACAACAGACACATCGCTCCTTTAAGCACAGTTCCGAGAGCATGGAAAACTGATCTCACACGTGCAATTTTTAAAAGTTGTGTTAATTCCATTCAAGGGTTGACTTGCAGACATATATTCATGGGACAATTTTCTTACTCTTCTGCTTCCTCCTTTCAATTCCCGGTGGCACCTACAATTTGGACCTGTACAAACATCCTCCCTGTCTTGAAGGCACATCTGTCTTGGGGCTCCCTACGAAAAGAGGGAGGCTTGCAGGTCATTATCTTTTGTGTGTGTGTGTGTGTGTGTGTGTGTGTGTGTGCATGCGCGTGTGTGTGTGTGTGTGTGTGTGTGTGTGTGTGTGTGAGTTCAAGTAACAGGTAAGTTAAAGTGCTCAAATGCGAGCGTTAAGCCCAACGAACGGCATCTACACTTGGTCTTGGTGGGGAGTGCCTGGTAATAAAGTCTAGATAAAGCTCCTTCTGTCATTTCTTAGAACAATACATAGGAAGCAGAAATGACATTTAAAAAACATTCTCGAACTTATGTATTTATAAACATATTCCATTTGGAATTAGAATCTTAAGAGCCAGTGATCAACCTGCAGTGTCAGCACTTGGGTGCAGTTCAGAGGCACAACTTTGACCTCAGAATATCAAGTTAGCAACTCAGCGAGGCCGTAGCTCAAATAAACAATGAAAGACTTGGGCTGAGGATGTAGTTCAGAGTGAAGGCTCCGGGCTTAAACCCCAGCGCACGCTGCCCCACAGTTTACAACTCTATTCTGATCCTCGCTCCCTCTTCCCTTCTTCCTTCACTCCTTCCTTCTTCCCTTCCTTTCCTCCCTCCCCTTGTCCTTCCTTCTCCCATCCCTGTCCCTTTCCCCCTTCCTTCCTTTTCTACCCACAGTCACCGGCAGCAGGCCTACGCGGGTCTGTGCTGACAGGCACGGCATTCTCAAGCGAAGCAGCTGCAATACACGGACAGTGTGAACGGAGCAGGGCCGTCACCATTTTAGTCACCATTCCTTCGCTGACAGAAACAAACGCTAGACTCTACTTCCCCTTCTCTTCTTCCTTGATGCATCCAAACATAAGGTGTGCCATCTCCATAAGCCAAGGAATTCTGTGGTGAGTGCGACCTTCCCGGTGGCAACACTCAGTGTGGTTGTGTGTGCTTGGAGATGGAGGGGAACTCCATCCGTCCGGCACTAGGAGGGATTAGCAGCATCTAAAGTACTGTTTAAATCGCTTTAATTTATGAAATCTTACATATTCAGTTCATTAATTTTAGCAACTAGATCTGCCAGTGAAAACAAAATATTGACCACATTAGAAAATTAATATAACTTTAAAATATATCCAGAAGAGTAAATAAAGCACGTGAGTTTTCACTTCATTTCCTTCCTTTCTTCCTTCCCTATCTACTTACTTACTGAGACAGGGTCTCGCTCTGTAGCCCAGGCTGGCCCTGACGTCACTATGTAGCTTAGGGTGGCCTGGAACTCACAGCACAGCTTCTGCTTCCCCAGAGCTGGGGTTACAGGTGTTCACCCCCACACCCAGATCGTATGTGGTGTTGGGGGAACCACAGCGGGAGCCTTGCACTTCCTAGGCGAGCACTCTAATCCCTAGGCTATGCTCCTAGCCCTATTTTTTTAAAGGCAATATTTAAACATCATCTTTTTGAATGTGTTTGTGTTACACTATAAAGAATTTTCATTTGTAATAAATTATAGAAGCAAATTTTCTTAACCAGAAGAGAAGTTTAAGTTCTGATAAGTGAAGACATTTATAAGTAAACAGAAATATTTTTCTAAGTTCTCATAAAACTTTTGAGATCTTCAGACCTATAGGAATCAAGCCCATTTCTTGACACTAAAGCTCTTGTCAATCTATTTCATGCCCATAATCACAGCTTTCTATGGCTTTGACCCTGCAGGGTTTGCCCATTCCATTGGACTCGGGTTGCACGCCGCCCCGTGGAGTCGTCCAGCAGGGTGTCAAGAACTCAGAGGGTCTCAGCAGGGCTTGAGGTTGTGGCATTTGCAAGGAGACATGACAGGCCTTGAGTTAATGAGGCACAGAACACAATTCCAAATCTCACTTTTTATTTTATTGCATGGCTACAGGACGAGCTAAGGTAAGGGACTTAATTGAAATGAGTTTTACACTGTTTTTGAAGAGTTCTCCTTTCTCCACTACATAATGAGGCAGATGGAAGAAACTCTAAGAGGGAAGAGGCGCGAGTGTGTTTTAGCATTTCCTTCTGCTTCCGTAAACCAGGAAAGTTTTACAGAGCCAAAGCTTTCTGTGCTGACGAAGCGCAACTGCAGGTAGCCTGTTACTACTTTCTGTACAATACTGTAAACAAACTGAGTTTTAAAAAGTTACTATTTATTTCCTCCTACGCAACAGGCTGAAATGCTATATATTACACTGTGCTTGTTTGTTTGATTTCAGGAAGGACAGCACCATCACCAGCAGGAGTATCCCAGGTGATGTGGGCATAGCTCCCTCAGGGGCTTAGCCTGTTCTTAGCACTGAAGTCACTGCTTCCAAGCCCCACCTCTGTTTCTCTTCAAAACACTGCAGACTTTAAATCTGTCCTCAGAAAAGATCACCATATTAAGTCTTCTTACTAAGAATTGTAATCAGAAATGTTGACTTGAGCTACTTTTACCCAAGAACTGAGTGCTCCTGTGCCACAATACATACAGCGTGTGTGCGCACACGCACGCGCACACACACATACACACACACACACACACACACACATCCTATATTACCATATATTTTAATTTCTTCATTAAAGTTTTAAAAACACTGCTACTGATTAATTATACATAATGTTGACATAGGCTGCTGGCCTTCGTGCATGATTCGAGTTTGTTGGTAAAATAATATCAACAATATTAAAACTATGCTAAGCTTCTAATTGGAAGATACCATTAATAAGAAAATAAATGATTGTGAGTGAAATGTCTGCAAATTATGCAGTAGACAAAGAAAAAATGCTCATTGTACTAATGCCTTTGAAGTTAGTATATAAAAATTGAGCAAAAGAAGAATACAGTGAATTTAAGACTTAGCTGAGCAGTTTGTGAAAACACAGTGTTAGTAAATACTCATAATTTAAAAACACATTAAACAACTTGAATATATTTGAAGCTATTCATTTTACAAAGAAAAAACTTAGATACAACATTATAAAACCATCTTCATGGAAATATTTTAGAAAGTAGCATTTCTCAAAATGTAACATGTACAACTTCTGTGACTAAAAATTTCTTGATTAAAAATGTATTCCTGGAACACATTTCAAAGATTTATGAAGTAACCCATTTATTACAACACTGTTCAAAGTAACAAGCTTTCAAGATAATTAAAATATTAAATGTACACCTATGAATGACTGGGAAAATAAATAATGGAATGTCGATAACCCAGACTAACATGCATCGATTTTATATAGCACTGACTTGAAGGATAAGGGTCAACTTGAGTTGACATTACAGAAATATTACAGTAGTATCTTTGGCACAGGAGAAAGGAAAGGACTGACTCTGCTGTCTATATGCCTTCAGGTATCAATATGGTTGCAAATCTATCAATACAAGTATGACTCTATATACACACATGTAAGTATATGCTTAACTGAAAATATATGCATTGATGTACACACAGAATCTCTCTCTCTCTCTCTCTTTCTCTACTTATGTATCATCTATTCACTCTCACGCTCACACACAGAACATTCAGGGCCAGGTCCAGCCATTTCTGCAAAGTGGGTCTGGCGATGGCTTGCAGGAGGGGACAGGACTGAATGCAGAGCCTCCCCTCTGAGCTGCATTCCCAGGCCATTCACATTTGGTTTTTCCAGCACCCAGGATCCAGCTTAGACCCTTACGTGAAGCTGCCTCCGCAGCCCATGGTTTAGTTTTGATTTTGAGATGGGGTCTCTTTACGTCGCCCAGACTGGGCTCCACCTTGAGATCTGTCTACCTCATCCTCCCACGGCACTGGGAACATGGTCCTGAGCCATCACGGCTGGGGGCTTCCACTTTTCAAACATTTTTCATATGCATTATTGCATCATAAAGCCACAAGCAAGACAAAAGGGGCAAATATCCTGAATATAGTATACAAGATGAAAAGCTTACAGAGTCGTTGAGCAGGAAATCGCATCAAAGCGAATGTCATGATGTTATAATAGCAGATCAGACCCTGATGGGTTAAAATACAAATACAAGAAAGAAATAATTACCTAAAGAAAATTTCCCTTACAGCCTGGGGAAGTGCACTATGAGCTAATTTCATTTAATAAGATAAATCACCTGAACCTTCCCAAAAGCTAAATGACCCATTTACCGCCTGAATGCGGCATTTCAGAAGGAACGCATACTTATTCGCTGATGTAAAAATCACTTACTTTTAAACTATAATTATCATTACATCTCATCTGAAAATTATATTCATATTAGATCACAAACTATACATCTCATCTTAAAAGGTTTTTTTGCATTTAAATCATTTTCAGATTGTGCACATGCAGACACACGCACACTACTCTACTCATCTTTTGCCAAGATAATTTCAGTTTTGCTCTCCTAATTATAGTCCAAATCTTTGGTATTTTTTACCAGAATTACAGCAAAGATTAATAGGTAATTTTTTACATTTTTAAGGTTTAAAAGGGTAATTCTATCAAAAATTGTTTTCCATTCCAAAAATGATACTCACTTCTATCTGAAAATTGATCACTTATGCCTAATTCTCCTTCTATTATTGTGCATATATTACTTAAATGCCAGACTGACATATAACCAGATGATTAGAAGCTTTCAAAGACATTCGTCCGTGGGGAAAAGCCATCAGTTTTTGGCTTTATTCTCTGATGACAAAAATACTTGACTTTTTCTATGTTATTCAATAACTATTTGACATTGCCTGAGACAATATAAATAACCCTGGGCTGTCACTGTTACTTTCCTTGGCTGGGTACTTTCAGAAAACAAAATCTATGTCCTAGAGAAAACAGAAGGCTGCAGAACAGCACCAGGTCGCCTGCTGAAGGCCTTCCCTCCTGTGTAAATATCCTCGGGACACAGAGCAATGTGGATGGCAACACCTTAGTTGAATGACATAGTTTGGGTGCATCAACTCTTAGCCTAAGATTCATATAAACGAAACGTCTTCCTTCAGAACTGAAGCCGCAGAAAGAAGTGTTTTGCAAGTTTTTGTCGTTTTAATTCTTACTGGCAAACCCAAAAGGGTCTGTTTCCCATTCTCCATTTTGTAGATGGTTAGTAAAAGTAACCACAAATCCTTTCAGAGATTTTAACCAGGTATCTACTGCATCATCTCTGTAATACAAAAACGTAATGTTTTTTCAATTTTTATTAAACTAGATTAAATCCAGCAGATATAAATTGTCCAATAAGACTATCATTTGAAACATATATGGATATCATGTAAGAACTACTCAAAAACAACCTAACTCCAGTGAAAATGCTGTAAGTGCTGTAATTATGATTCAGGGGAAGTTGGATAATTCCCGCTTTGAATCATCCTGCACCTTTTTATGGGAAAGTTTTGTAGAGAGCTGGGATCTCTCTTTGTATTCACACAAATGCTCTCCTACCCTTGGAGGCCTTTCCAGCTCGTCTCTGATGTCACAGCCTTGTGACATCACATCATAAAGGCAGACACAGTAGATGGAAGAAAGGGCTCATGGGACGAATGGGGAAGCAGGAAAGTAACCCAACAGACACCAACAAATGGGAATGCTTGGGTTTCCTTAACTTACTTTTCTCTGTAGCTTGGTGGTGAAGGGAAATTCCTGTGGCTCAGTGTCGGGTGCCCATTGTTAAGCCCTGATAATCTGTACTATTTCTATCTGAGGCTGTCTCTAAGCTTCCTAAGTTACTCCTACGATGGAACTGAGCTGCTGGTCGGCCGATCACAACCGAGGAAACTAGTGACAGGGAAAGGAGCGGCTCCGCTCTAACCCACAGCGTGGATGGATGTGCTCTCTGGGCACGCACCGCCCAGCAGGCTGGGAACCAGGTCTGCTCCTCCGTTTCTGCTCAGGATGAAGTTGTCAGGAGCAATGGTGGGAGCTGAAGGCGCGCCCAGCAGAGGCGCTGGCCCGCCCGCCCAGGAACAGGCCGACCTCTGTGGAACCGCCTGGCCCTGTGGGTGGCTCTCCCTTACTTACACAGTGCACTGTGATCTCAAAATTGACATAAAACAATTATCATTAATAAACTTCAAACATTTTTGCTCAGTCCTCAACCCTTTATGAGCTAACATTTTTTTCTGCCTTTTTTTTCCTCAAGAAGAAAGAGAATTTATACTGAACACTGAAAAGCCACAGGATGTAACTTTAGAAGTGTTGGTGTTCTCTGCCTGTTATGTAATTACAAGCGTAAAACGGAAAGCGCTTCAAGGCCATCCCATAAAGCTGGTCAACCTGAGGAATGGTGCTTCAAGATCACCCAGGAATTAAAACAGAAAAAATACTGTCGAAGGGCACACAGGTACTGCAATATTCTCATAAACGTTTGGGTTTTGGCTTTGATTTCCGTATAAATACTGTAGTTTTCTTATCAATAAATGCAGTGAGTAGCACAAAATTCTAAGCAGAAAGCAAGAAAAAGCAGACACCTCTCACTGGAGCCTACTAAGGTCACATGTACACAGATTGAGAAACGAACAATAAAATTATCTGTGTTTTCCTAGAATATTTTTCTTCCCTGAAGTGGAGCCCGTGGCACTTAGGTTCGCCGTGTCCTGCGGGACCCCGAGGCTTCAGTGTCAGGTCTACGCCTAACTGTGAGTCTGGAAAGATTCTACCTGGCAGCCTGATCGGGACTGTATGGTCAGTCACGAGGCTTCGTCAGGACTTAGTATGCAAAAGCCACAGTTGCTATGCTGAAACCGAAATACACAGAGAGTAAAGGGGTGATTTTATGGCTAATTGAAATTTCTGTGTTGTTATTTAACAAACTTAAAGGGAAACATTATTCAATGTTTACTGATGAGGATAACAGAGATCCCCCAAAGGGGCCACTAGTTTTATTACATATGATTCAACAGAAATAACCACAGTGAATAAAAAGAACTTTATACATAAGAGATCATTATTTTTTATTCTCTTACATTCAAGGCAGGGCAATCACTAAAATCCTTGATGAGTTAAGTTCAGGAATGGTTCCCTTTCTTAAATTCTTTTCCCTTTCAAGTAATCAATAAAACCCAAACTTTCTTTTCTCTCTTTCCTAGTTTCTTTTTTCCCTCTCCAGCGGAGAACAGAAGGCAGAAAAGAAACGAGAAATAAATGTTTTCTGTTGGATCGATGGCCTTCTTCACATTTCTTAAACATAGCAGTGCAAAAAATATTGTTTGTTCCAATGAATTTCATAATTAAACCTACGAAAAATAAAATGTTTATTTAAAAAGCTATACTCCAACTACATATATAAAATTGGTTAATTAAAATCTAAATCTGTATTGCATTTTCTTAGAGGAAAAGGAGGTCATTCAACTTAAATAGTTAAAAAATCTAATGAATGAATTATTATTGAGTAATTAACATAATATTCAGAGTTTGGATTTGCTCAAATACTTTAAAAATTCCCATGGGAAACAGTACACTGTATGACATATAATTGTAATTTTTAAAAAGATGAAGATGTTTAGAGGGATTGAAGGATTGTAGATAGGGCCTCCAGAGTTAGTGACTGAACATTATCAGCGCCTGTTCCCACATTCCCGCATCCCCAGCTGAGCTTCTGCACCGCCCTTTCCACCTCTGCGGGCACTAGTGCCCACCCAAGCTAACGGAAGCCCTGGGGGAGAGAAGGGCAATTGTTGTAAGACAGATGGAACTAGGCATGGAAGTTCACCTAAACTTCAAACCCCATAATGGGATGACTTATCTTAAAAATAAACGCGCTAGGTTAAAGGCTGCAACAGCTGGATTTTAATAACACACTTGACTTGGCAGCCAACGGCCGCTTATGCTTGGCTTCAGGCCCCTGCCCGGGGCCTCTGCCCCTCCCTTCCTTCCACCACCACCCACAGCTGCTGGTCTTACACTCGGGCTCGTGCCGCCACCCCTCTTCACTGGCTCCCCTCGGTCCCTCTTGGGCCACACAGCTCTGCAGGCCGTGGTGTCTGAAGGTGCAGGTGCCTCCACTTTCAGCTGCCCAGGGAGCAGACACCTGGCCACCCCTCACTGTGCCCTCAGGGGCAGTAACTACCAAAGAGCTGCTGGGAAAAGTGCGTGGCCTCCCTCACAGACAGCCCTCGTGCTGGGCCGAACAGCTGTCGCCGACTTCACGGCCACAGCTGCCTTATGTTGCCGCCTCTTCTAAGAAGTGGGGCGTCTTCGCTCCTTCCCAGTCGTTCTTCCTACCCCGATATTTACGGTACCTCCATCTCTTGTCTCACTAACCTTTTTCTCTCTCATCTGTCCTTTACTAAAGTCACTAGCACACCGACAGTCCCTCTGTCTCCCAACGTCACAGCAAAACACACACACACACACACATACACACACACACACACACACAGAGAGAGAGAGAGAGAGAGAGAGAGAGAGAGAGAGAGAGAGAGAGAGAGAATGGATCCTACACCTTCGAAGATATTATTCCTGACTCTCCTTTTATACAATGAAAAGTCACCATAGTTCAGGTAGTATTTGTTGTTTTAATGTACATGCTTGACTTCCACTGTGTCTAACGTCAACCAGTCTATTCTTATGAAATTGTTCTTATGTTGTGATTTTAAGGCTTCAGTAATGACTCTTAACCCAGTTATTTCCATAGTAATTTATGATTAGAAGTGACTAAGAAGTAAGTGCAATATTAAGAAAGTACTTAGTGCAACAGATTTCCTTAGACAAGCTTGTCATGGCTGGGTCAGGCATGTTCCACAAAAGCCTGATGTAATCAGATGCTGTGGGATCTCAATAGATTCGATGGCTACTAAGAGGGTGGGCGTGGCTGGAAGGTCAGGTACCCAGGGCGTGTGGATACCCGGGATACAGCCTGTAAGGGTCAGTGCCAGCTCTGCGCTTCCTCGCTCACTTGACTTCCTGTCTGCTATGAACGGCTGCTATGTGCCCCCCACCCCCCAGCGGTCCCCGTGAGGGAACTGCAGCCTGTGAAACTGTCAGCTACAGTAAACCCGTCCTGCCCTGAGTTGTGAGGTGTCCAGTTCTCTGTCCCAGCAGCAAACAGTAACTAAGACAGCTATAGAGAAGAGACAATCAGAAAACTGACAGAGGCCATGGCCCCAAAGGTGCTCGAGAGGCGAACACTCGGGTGTTTGACTGGGAACAGAAGCAGAGTCTTTCATACGTGACCCCATGAGTACATCTCTAAGCAGCAAGTCAAACCTTCACATTTCTTACTGCCCTTCCTACAAAGCAACATAAGGATGGTGTATGTTGACTTATTTTAGAATGTTAAACTCACAGAGAAATTCAGTGAGTGGGATACCAACTAAATATGAAGCTATTCTGTATTTACACAGTATTACATATGGTGTCGATAAACATAAAGTTATGCATAATAAGGACAGATGTTAAAAAACCAACTAACAAAAGAAGGCTACAGCAGTCGTCTCATAATCACCCCTTCCATCCCTCCATACCATCTGCCTACTTATTAGCATCTTTTCTCTTATATTCACTATTGTGGTTTGGATCTGGAATGTCCCCCAAAAGTCTTACGTATTGTCAATGGAACCACGTGCTGTTGGGAGACTGGGGCCTAGCTTGAAGGGGTGGGTTATAGGCATGTAAGTTGGATTACAGACATGTAAACTGGATTACAGGTGTGTAGCGGGGTTTACTACACCTTCCACACCTGGATCCAGGAGGGCCTGATCCCTGGGATGGGACCTGGAAGGACACAGAAGCTGCTTCCTGCCTTCCTCGGAGGACGAGTCTCAACATGCCTTGACTCAGCTTCCTGTGTGTGATGTCGTGAGAAGCCGCCTCCCCCTTGGCCTCTGCCATGTACTTCCGTTGCTGCCGGCCGCCCCTGAGTGGACTGTGACCTTCTGAAACTGTGAGCTAGAATAAACCTTTTCTCCCCTAAATTTGTGGATGTCGGGTATCGAGTCACAGCAACGAAAAAGTAACTGAGACAGTCATGTCCCCTTTCTCTACGGAGAAGAGATCTGATCACAGGCTGGACCAAAACGGAGAGCAGGCATTTCCCCTTAACAACTACTACGACCTTTCTTTGAGAAGGCCGAGGAGGTTTACAAATGTTCCTGTCACACAAATAGTAATCATCCTCTCAATCCCACCAGGTAAGTAAACATGTCCAAAATTCCCATTTAAATTTTAGCAAGGCCCAGCCAGAATGTCAAACATTAAAGAAATCTGATACCTTCTAACTTGTTGGGAATTGCTTCAATTTCATAGCACTGATAATGAGACACACATATATGATTTTATATGTTTATAGATAAATTGCATATGCAAAGAGACGTGGCTGTTCCATCTGCACCAAACACAGCTCTGTCGTTCTGCAGAGGAACTTTTCACTTCTCCACGTAACAAGCCCCGCTATCTGAAGTCAACTGTAACTGGACTTTATGACTCCGCCTAACTAGCATTCTTACAGATTTAAAACAGTTAGCACCGTGTCCCTTGCTCCTTTTCATTACTGCAGCATATTCTGTGCCACAGCCTTAAGTCACTATCTCTGCATGAGAAGGACACAATTCTAGCACCCACAGCTGATTATACTACTGACCAAAATCAATGTGGAAGTGAGTCACTCAACCTACCAAGCGCACGGGTCCAGCCTTCCCTTGGCCTGGGAAGCCAAGTCACACGTTCCAGATGCTCCTGCTGATTTTATTCTTGGGCACAGAATCAAAATGTGAAGATGATGGACTGGAAGGTAGTGATAAAAACTGCGCCGGGGAACGATACCCCCACCCCCGGCCCGTCTTGCTCAAGGTCACTTGGGGCCTTATTGCTTTCGACAAGGTAACCCCACTTGGGAAACGGTAGGGCCCAGGGGGGTCCCAAGGGGTCCCCATTTCCTCCTCCGTCATCATGCCCTTGGCTTGGGTGTCCATCACGGAGTAAAGGGAAGCTACTGCGGCACTAGCCACAGTCAAATCAAAGCACCAGCTTACAAAATAAAATTCAAATTAGAAGGGGCCTGCTTTAGAGGTCAGAATGACCAGAGCAAGTGAGAACTCCACTGCTGCGCTTTCTTTCAGATGGAGACACACCTCTGACTAGAGAGAATCAAGTTCAGAAAAAGAAAAAAAAAAGAAAAAAAAAAACTTTCCCCAGTGCCAAAGGCCCCGTCTATGTGGCATTTTCTGGTTCAAAACATGGTGCACCTAGATCCGTTCTTTGTGACGTGGAAAAAAAGTTATCTGTGGCATGTCAGAAAAAATGTCAGTGTGGTAGAATAATAATAATAAAAAAGATACAAGCAAATTATTATCAAACCAATAGATAAAGTGAACGAGCTCCTGGAGAATTATCGAAAGTGGCAGTTGATGGGCTGGGTCCCCCCTCCAACTGCGTTTTTCCAACACAGTGCGGAGAATTTTGGCAGACGGCCTCTTAGTGGTAATGAGGACTAGCACCTTCTGGCTGTGAGCAGCTGGACAGTGAGGCCCAGAATCATGTGTGGGGAGCCCTAGGGAGAAGTAAACCTTTGAGGACAGGTTCCGTAGCAATGGAGGGAGCCTGGCCGACACCCTGGTTCCTTGGGCGCACAGGCTTTAAGCTTCTAGGAAACTCTAAAAAAAAATTACAGCATGCAAATCTTTCAGAAATGCTGGTGAACAGAGGCCCAGGAAGTAGCCTTTCTGATTTTAGGTAGTGAGAATTAAAAAAGATACCTGAAATCATAGGCTATAAGAAAAGTGATCATGAGGAATTCTACAACTTCTGTAAGAATAAATGGGCCTAATCAAAGTTACTGGCTTCGGCCTGAGTAAGCGTGTAAACAAACTTTAAGGAGGGTGGTAGGGCCGGGATGCCGCTGTGGCGTGCTGCCCAGCACGCGCGAGCTCCTGGCCTCCATCCCCGGGATAGCAAACACCACGAAGCAGCGAAACTAAACAACTGAACGACCTTTCTCGGTCTAGGAGCTCAATTCCTCTGGACTCCACATGCTGGTGAGATCACGCACCGCCGCTGCTTTCTGCGCCTACACTACCTGCCTTCGCACCATGGCCTCCAAATCCACCCAGGCCACTGCAAACCGCAGGGCCGCCCTCCCCTCACGCAAGGCTGAATACTACTCTCCTGCACATCTGCGCCCTTCTCCTTACGCATTCACAGGCTGGTGGACGCTCATGCCGCTTCAGCACGTCTGGTATTGTGAAGACCGCGACCGTGAGCGCCTTCCGGATGTGGAGGCCCCGTGGCCTGGTGGTTTTCACCTCCTTGGGATAGCCTGAAAGGCTGTGTCAGATGAGTCATTGGGTAGTTACAATTTATTTATTTATTTATTTCCCCAAACTTCCAAACTGATTCCCATAATGGCTCTACTGATTTATATTCTCAAAAACGATGTGTCAGAGCTCCCTTTGTCAGCACGCTCCCTGACACATTTCATCTTTCTGATAAAAGCCAACCCAGAGCTGGGAAGGGATGGGGCGAGGGAAGAAGGTACGGGGGTGGCGGGGCTGATCAAAGGGTACAAACCTTCAGACAGACAAGAAGAAAAGGCCTGGAGATCTATAACACAACGGGGTGACTACAGCCAATAGTCATAGATTATACATTTCAAAAATAACTAAGAATAAATTTCAAATACCTCACAACAAAAAAATTGATAGGTAAGGGAGATGGTAGGCATAGTAATGAGCCTAATTTATTACATAATATTGTAAACAGGTACCAAGATATCACGTTCTACACTGTCAATGTATATATAGTTTCTTGACCAAGAATAACGGAAATAAAATTTTTCAAAAGAGAGTGACACAGGAGTTTTCCTTGTGCTCTACTTAAGACTCCATCTCTGGCTCACTGCTGGGCCCCCTCATGTGGCACAGGTGCCGGTCTATGCACCTAAACTCTCCCAGAACGGCCTCATGTTTCCCCCGTCCACGCCGGCTGTCTGTGTCTAGTTTAGGATGAGTCATGTGTATTCACTAAGACTTCTTCCTGGAAGCTGGGAACAGTGACACACATCTGTAATTCCAGCTACTCAGGAGGCTGAGACAAGAGGATTTTACGCAAAAAGACCGTTGGAGGAAAACCCTGCTGGCCAGCAGTGTACTGTGACCCTCCAGCAGGGAAGGCGGGGGCCACCCAGCGCACTCGGTGACCCCTTCCGTCCTCGCCACCATTCTTGCATCATCCATCAACAACTACAATGGACAGACAAGAAAGCAGAGCAAACTAAAAACATTTTGTTTTTATGCCACCGAAAATCATAGAACTATTTGACTGAAAATGGAATGATTTGATTTCGACAGTGGTATCCTCCTAACAGTGTAGCCAGAAAGAAAGAAATACCCTAAATAGAACAGGCCCTGAACCATGTGCATTTGCTGAAAGGAATCCATGGTCACCGAAGGACACGAGAGAAGCCAAAACCCGGGGCCCAGGAAGCGCTTTCTAACAACTGGAAATAAAAGTGAACGCGAGGCCTTTCGGGAGTGCTCCTTCATAGCTGAGTGCAGCTGTGTAAGATTCATTTGCAAGGAGAAATTCTGTTTATATTACTCTTGACTTCATTAAGCAAAAAATTGAAAAACAACTAGCTATAAAACTAATGCGTGAGAACACAAAACCGAAAAGTAGATACATTTCAAAGTGCATTTGAAGGTAGATGTTTTACCTCCCGCCACATCCTCCAGGGACGTCACAGGAATAAGAATAAAACAAAGGAACCCAAAACATGCAACTCGCCTTCAGTTCCAACATGTGCAGAAGGAGAGAAAAGAGGAAAGGCAGAAGAAAGATAAAAAGAAAGGGCAGAAAACAGTATAGTGATTTAGGTCGGGATTTGAATTAAGAACACTTTGAAGGCTGTTACTTGAATTCCAAAGGCGTGTTTGTTTCTGTACATTTACAGCTATACCGTACTGATCCAACTGTGTATTTGCAAATATACCACAAGTTCCTTGCCCAGAATCTCAGCAGATTTCTAAACTCAAAATGCAGTTTTATCATTATTTTCATCTAGGAATTACTTGCCAGCATCCACTCAGACTCACATTTTTACGTCACTCTGGAAAACTTGCGGAGCGCAGTGCCACGCTCTGAGGCGTGCGCTGGCACGGAGAGCTGAGCCGGGCTGCGGTCATGCTTCAGCTGACACGGCATGCGCTGACCTCCACACGACCCACTTCCTAAGGGAAAGTCAGCGACACTGATCTTCATCCCTTTTCTTGAACTTGCACAGAGTATGGAATATTTCCTTACCGTCATTCTACCCCTTGGCCACGCTCGTTTTAGTCATGGACAGACACTAACCTCTGTTCACTCTCTACGGTCTTCCTTCTGTCAGAGTTTACTCTCTTGCTGTTGGCCTTTCTGGGTTTCCATTTCTTCCTGATTCCGTCCTAACGACAGGTGACAGATCTGTGTCCAGGAATTTCCCCATCTCACTGAGTCATCAGTCTCGCTGGAGTTCTTCATGGCAATCTAACCAATCTTTGTATTTCCGAGGTGTCACATCTAATGTCTCCCTTTCTGCCTCTGTGTCTATGTATTTGAGTCTCTTCCATATTTTTATTAATTTAGGTAAGGACTTATGTATTTGCCTCTGAAGAACTATTTGAGTCGTTTTTGTATATTTTAGTACTTACCACATTTATTTCTTCTCTGATCTTCATTTTTTTCTTTTTCCTATTTGGATTTAGTTCATTTCTGATTTCCTATCTCCCTCAGATGCAGTGATAACTTATTTACTAGAGGAGTTCCTGCCTTCTTCATGTGGGTGTGGCAAAATGCCACAGCTGCGTCAGTAGCTCTTCTACATTCGTTTGTTCTAAGACATATTGTATTTCTTTCTTGATTTCTCCTTCAATCCACTGACTGTTCAACATTATTTTTAATTCCATGCATTTATATGGCTTTCAGAGAGGGTTGCTGACTATTACTGTTATTTGTTGTTATTTGGTTACTAGTTTTTAGTCTTATTACATTGTGGTCAGAAGAGATACTTGAGGTATTTTCCATTTTAAGAAATTTGTTGAAACTTGTTTTGTGGTCATCCTTATGATTCACTGTGCACGTGGTTCTGTGTGTCAATGAGGAGAATGCGTGTTCTACAGGCAGTAGGTGGCCTGCTGTGCTCACCGATTAGGATGGCTCAGTCCGGAGGAATATCTAATTCCACACATCCGTATTGATTTTCTGTCTGCATTATCTGCCTATAGCTGACTGGGGTGAAACATCTCCTGCTATTATTATACTGACACACACACACACACACACACTCTCTCTCTCTCTCTCTCTCTCTCTCTTTCTCACTCTTAATATTTACATTACATACTGGGAACCTCTAATTTTGCTTCACATACATTTAGATTATCATTTATTCTCTCCAATTTGACTACTCAATAATTATATTAAAAATCTTACTTATTTCTTTTTATGGCTCTTGATGCAAGGTCCATTTTGCCTCCTATCAGCATGGCTACCCCAGCTTTATTCTGGATTCTTCCTGCAAGACATATTTCTTCCAACTTTTCTCTTTCAGGTTATGCATTTCCTTAAAGGCACCGTCATGTTCTTGTGAGCACCATACTCTAGAGACGTGCTCATTTGTCAGTTTGATCACTTTAAATCTCTTAATTGACCAACTTAATCTATGTAGAAAATTATGTACTAGATAATTATCAATAAAATAAGTTCTCACTGTACCTAATTTTAAACTTGTTTTCTATTTTTATCATAGTTCTTTTCTTCTCTCTTTTACAGTCTTTTCTTGTAATTAAGTGATACAATACAAAGTCTCCCATCAAAGTAAAGGCCAGTGCGGGTGACTTTCTGCTGAGTTCTATAAATCATTTAATAAAGAAACTCAGAAATTAAGCCCCTCAAAACTGAGATGGAAGTAATTCTTCCAAACACAGTTTATGAGGCCAGCATTGGTCTCATATCAGAACCAGATAAGGGCACAAGAACAACAAAAACGTGTAGGCCAGTATTATTGACGAACCTTTGTGCAAAAATCCATCACAAAATACAAGCAAAACAAACCCAACACTACATTAAAAAGTCATCCATTACAACCAAGCGGGAGATATTTCAGGATGCAAGGATGCTTTGACATATGCAGACAGGAAGGCACGGGACATTACGCCAGCAGAATGAAGGGGAAATGGCATGATTATCTTAATAGATGCACAAAAGGCATCTGGCCAAATTCAACATCTCTTAATGTAAAAAGGCTAAACACGTTAGAAATGGCAGGAACATGCCTATGTACTAACAAAGGTCACATGGAATAAAGCAGTAGCCCAGGGAAAAGCTGAAATCTTTCCCACCAAGATCTAAAACTACACGAAGATACCCACGTACATCTCTTCTATTCACTGAAGTGCTAACAGTCCTAAGGACAGCAATTGGGCCAAAGAGAAACAGGACCCAAGGCGTGGCAGAAAGGAACTGAGGTTGTCACTGCTGGCAGATGGGGTGGTCTCCTACAGAGAAAATCGGAAAATGCTGAAAGACTCCCCTAAAAGTCTACTAGAAGCAAGGAGCAAATTCAGCAAAGTTGTAAGTCACAACTGCAAGCACATATTAGTAATATTGCTACATATCAATAGAGAACAGGCATTTCGAAAAAGGAACACAAACTGTCAACAGGTTTATGAAAAACGTACAACATCATTATCACCAGAACGCAAATCAAAACCTCACGGCGCTACCCCCTCGTCCTAGAGAGAACGGCTGCTACTAAAGACAGAAAATAACAAGTCCTGGTGAGGATGTAGAGTTAAGGGGAATCTCGCACACTGTTGGTGGGAATGCAAATTAGTAAAGATACGGAAACCAATATAGTGATTTTTCCAAAAAAAAGATATGTCTACTACATAACATCGCAATCTTCTTTCCGAGTATATCAGCGAAGGAAATGGACCCAACAGGGGTACCAGGCGCCTGTGCTTCCGTATTTATTGTCTCAGCATTTGCCATCACGAAGAAAGGGAACCACTGCAGCCCATCGAGGGTTACCGGACAGAGGAAGCGCGGCACATTCCTCCCGGGGACGAGGCTCCACCATCAGAAAGATGCGATCCTGTCACCACGACAACATGGACGGCGTGGGGACTACGAAGTTAAGTGAAACAAGCCAGCCACAGAAAGCAAGTAGTCTGTGCACTCACAGGGAATCTGCAAGGGCTGACCTCCTTGGGTCTGAGCAGAGGGGTGGCTCCCGGCAGGGTGTGGTGCTGGGGAAAGGGGGGCAGGGCCGACCCAGGCGCTGAGCTGCTGTCAGACCGGAGCAGGCACGCTTCTGTATTGGGGGTGGCACTGTGTGTACTTTTAAAAACGAGCAGAGAGGATTTTTAAATGCCTTTCCCCTAAAGAAGTGATGAATATTTAAAGAGATGGGTCTGTTTAACCTCATTACACAATGTATACATGTATCAAAACATCACGTAATACATACGTATTAATTCTGTATACACACACACTAGTGAAAAATTAAACTTAATGAAGAATAATAACATAAAGGACACAAAAAAATAACATTCACAAGTACACAGAGTGAAAGTATACTAACAGCCTAAGAATAATCAAAGAATTGAGCATGGTTCGAAAAGAGGAGGGTGTTAACGGACAGAAGTCGCTAAGGGCGCTTCAGAGCTGGGCGGGAGACGTGCTCTCTGTGCTCATTTATTAGTCGATAGGTATTGGGTTGCTTTTTGAGGGGTCACTGTAAATTATGCTACAATTAACACATATGTGTAAGTATGAGAGTTCCTGGCTTCCTTTATCTTGGATATAAGAATATTCTATTTGGAGATGGTATATTCTCTGGGATTTTTGAGAAAAGAATTATACAGTAATTTGTATTTGAAAAGATCACGTTTGTTCCTGCCAAAGTGGTGAAGGATGGCAGACTCGGAGGTGGCAGCCTCAGGGGACATGTCACAGTGAACTGGACAGGGACCCTAGCAGGGGACACCGGAGAAGCGATAAAGCTTGACGCGTGATTTGGAGGTAGTTCCTGGGGCACTTACTGAGTGTGACAGCAAGGAGTCGAAGAAAAATTATCCGTTAAGAGTGACTCCCAAGTTTATGAATTAAGCATTTTGATGAATGACCATGTCATTTTATTGAGATAAATATATATGAAATATTTATTTTTAGAAAAACAAGCTAATGAAGAACAATGAACAGTTCTTTTTTGGGAATTTCCACACCGGATTTTGTTGACTGTGGCCCAGCAGGTGTGCAAGAGGACACAAGCACAAGAGGACACTGTAGCACAGTGACACGTGCGTCAGCGTCGGAAGAGGGCGTCACCTGGCGGCCAGGGCCCTGACCATTTGGTCAGGAGGACGTTTGGAGGCTGGAAGAGATGTCAGACGCAGCCTTGCATCAGAAACTAAAAGCCCAGAATTGGAAACAAAGTTAAAGTAGTTTCCAGACTGAGCAGCGAGTTGGCTACATCAAGTTACGACGTTGTACCAGGACAGGGACGTTGGTATAATTGGTGAAAGCAGTTTTAGTGGACTGAAGTGTGCTGTGGAGAGGAAAGGAAGGGCGGGGGAAGGAGGCTCCGCACGGACAGTTTCCCTGGCATTTCTGCTGGGAGCACAAGAGCATGAAAGTGGCCCTCGGCGAGGTGGCAGAGTTGGAATGTAAGCTACAGCAAAGCACATTTGTCTGCTGGTACTGCAGACAACACCATGAGTGAAAAAAATCAAATTTGTGAGTGAGCAAGGTGCTCACATGTGTGGAGACAGGATGGTTGCAGAGGCCGTGTGCAGGTGGCACAGTGGCCGTAAACAGACAGAGAAAACTCAAGGCTGGCCTCAAAAATGAAAGCAAAGTGCACAACAGATGGTGCTGGCGCAGGGTGGGCGAGGCTAGTCTCGATGAATTCTTTTTCCAAGAAAAATGAAAACTTTTATAAATATATATATGTACACATACTACTTTTGGATAGAGTATTAGACACTCTTGAGAATTTAGTCACAAATCTAAAGTTAAAAAAAAAAGCCTGTGAAATTGTTAAAGAATGCGGATGCTTCCGTAACACTTTACCAACATTACCAGCACTCTCTCAGATGTGATATCTCTAATTCAAACATTGGGAATTTTAGAAAGGCGACACAGTACATCTATCGCACTATTTTTGTGATAGTATCTGAAAGGTTTTGGAGTAGCATCTCGCCATCAAAAGTTGTTGCATTTTCACAGTATCCATACCAACGGATATATTAACTGTGATTGAAAAAAAGACCATAAAAACAAGAGCCCCCCAAAACGCTCTAAATTTTCCTGACCTGCTTTTGATTCCAAAAGACTCAACAGACGCCTTTGGCTTTCACAGCATTTCGGGTTCCATACTTACAATGGATCTTAATGCTGAGGGTCTCCACCGGTCCCTATTGCCAAAGACGTTCACTGAGGCTCCAAGTATAAAGCAGCCCCGGCCGCCCACCCTCCTAAAGACATCATATGCTAAGTCTCTTTCCCACAGACCTCTGGAGCACAGCAGCGTAGGACCCGGAAAGACGCAGGCCTTTCACTCTCTGGGGAGCTTTTCTCAAGACATTTTCTCCTCCTGCCTCCACTACTAACGCGTCCAGACTAATTTTTTCATTTTGAACTGAAGAGGAGACAGAGAATGTTGAAAGCAACGAGCAGACATTAGAAAGCGGCACCACAAACATCCCTAAGTTGTTTTGATACAAAATGCACAACCACAGCCATGAAGACTAGATACAGAAGGCGTCCTGAAGGAGGGCTCTGGACAGCTTCCATAGCGCCAGTTACGTTCAGAGGGAAGGTAATGTCGGCTTTATAGAATTATGACAAATAAAATGGTCACTTGTATGCAAAGCATTCAATGTCTTTTTTTATTCGTACTAAGTCGTAGAAGTAGCAAATTAATCCTGGGTCCTATATGGTAATTCATTTCACATGCAAGTTCAGTCTGCTTCCTCCTGGTCTATTGCAATCCTCTCCCTCACTTTCCAAATGTTTGTCCAGTGCATTGTCAATGATGGCGAGCGTGTGTGCTGCAACAGGCGTATGGATTTTATATGAAAAGGCAATTAACACTTTCTCTCACTTATCCTTAAAATCTTGAGTTTTTAATATGAATTTTTGTTCAGCGTTCATGATTTCATGGTGTCATACTCAATGTAGAGTAAAAATCTATGCTGAATATAGGAAGAAAGGTTGTAATATTTGGGTAATACAAAACACGCACTTGTTAGCATAACACTAAACAAAAGTAAGTATGTTTTTATGAAGTGTTAAGTGTCTAATTACTAACAAAACTACTTTAACCTTGTCCTTTCAAATTTAATTCAATATTTATGTGATAAAACAAAAGCATTCTGCATGCTTATTATGGTTTAGTAATACATATAGTATATATATATATATATATATATATATATATATATATATATGTGTGTGTGTGTGTGTGTGTGTGTGTGTGTAATCTGCATGTATCTTAAATCTATGTATTAATTCTGCTATGCTAGAGAACTGTTAACTAAAATAACTACTTAAATTTTTCTGTCAAGTCACTAAGCTACTTTGAGTGCAAGGCTGGTGGCTATATTTGATCAAATCAAATTTAGCTTTTCCATTAGGCTAGTTTTCTCTCTCTTGAGAAAGTTCTATTTGAATCTTAATCCTGCAGCTCAGTTGATAGTATTTATTAAACAATTCTCAGCCAAGTTATAAACTTACTTTGAAAAGCTGATGTCTGATTATTTTTTTAAACAGCATTCTTCTTATGATTATGGGAAGAAAGACCTTGACAAATCTCACTTTTGGTCATTAAAGAAACTGAAATTGCTTTTCTCACATCTTCATGCATTTTCAAAAACACACAAGACTCTCTAAGTCAAAACAGTGTCATCAGCTACACTCCTGACTATGGGACTCTTTTAGAAAGCCTATACAATGAGCACCTCGGCCAACACTGGTAGTGTATAGGGCCCTGAAAAAATGCAGATGCCTTTGGTCCCAGTATGACTTCAGTGAGATTGTTACATTGAACTAAGTCCCCAAATGGTGGTTTCAGCTTCCTTCCTTTCACTGTGGATTTGGACTCTTACAGAACAGCTGAGAGAATACTGTTTTTTATTTTTCTTAACCATGTATGAAAACCAATCCTAATGAAAAAAGCTTTTGTCTCATCAAGAAAAATACCATTTTGTCATATTTGAAACAGATTTCAGGTGATGCTATCCACTGTCAAAACCTCTTTGGAGAACAACCTCACACGTGGGCTGGAGGCCCAACAGATGCCTCCTCTTCATCCTGGACACTCATATCTCACAGCTCTATCCGGAAGAAATTATCATAAACCTTGAAGAAAGCTGTAATCAGCGATGTTCACACACGTAATGGAGAAACCAGAAAATGATTTAAAAATTTAAGATAAATGCGTTGCTTTATAATTGGGTTTACATTTACCCTATGGCAATTCATAGAAAAAAATGGGTGAGATCAGGAGTCTGAGGGTCAAAGAGTGAAGAGAAGAATGGATCGTAATGATGTTGCAAGACATCTGTGAACAAAATTTTCAAAAGCCACGTGACCATTGCATGTTGCATATGTGCCAATAAAATGGGAGGAAAACTCCTACTGAAAAATGATGCAGTAACGTGACAAATGCAAATGAAACATTTACGATCCAGCCACTTTGGAAAAAAAATTCAAGGTCATGATGTCACAGTGGCCTACTGTCAGTCATCCTCATCTTTTTGCAGGCTGTCTAGCCATTCCAGCTGTGGAGGGACACTGAGGTTTTCCAAGACAAGAGGCTTTCACTGATGAGAGCAGGGCAGCTTCAGGCAATCCAGGATGGCTGCTCATCTGCCTTCCTAAGAGCTTAACAAGTGCGGGACACACTAATTCAAAAACCAAAACAAAACTGCGTATCTGCTATACTTACAAATATCAGATAAATTTTTATTTCACAGAAGAGCGAGCAGGGCGATGCACGCATATTTCGGTACGCCTAGGGTGGGAAATAGGGAAAGTGCTTTTCCTCTGGCTTACTTTTCCATCTACTGAAATTTTTATGTAATGAACATTCATTTCCCACAGAAGAAAAAAACAGTATTCTAAAAAGATACTTGAATTGTGACAGCTTGTGACACCAATCAAATGAGTATCTCGTCTAAATGAACATTTTAAAATGAAGACCTCAAGCTATCATCACCATTCTCTATAAATTATTGCAGATCACCATAGGAGTCTGAGACAAACCAGTCGACTCCAAGGGGGAAGAATTCATACACAAGATGATTACTTTTAAAAATTAAATAAATCTAGTACTACTTTCTGCTACTTTAAAAAAGCAATGTCATTCAGTCTTCTTAGAGTGACTTTATTAGTCCTCACAAAAATGGAAAAAACCTTTTCCATGCATTAGTTCTTAATCATTTTTTAATTACAGGCCCCTTCTATACAGAAAACAGACAAGTAAAGCCCTGCAATGATTTCAGCTTTATCGGACAACCATTCCAAAAATGTTAACACACCAAAGATGAGCTGCGCATGGTGGCGCACGCCAGTCATCCCAGCACTGGGAGGCGGAGGGGGGAGCATTGCCGTGAGTCCGAGGCTGGCCTGGGCTCCACAGTGAGTTCAGGACCAGCCTACAGAGGGAGACCCTGTCTCAAAAAAAAAAAAAAAAAAAAACCCCTCAAAAAATTCAGCTTTCTTTTGAATAAACTGTCCCAATGGAGACGGAGCAACACTGTCGTGACCTGGAACTGTACAGACACCACAGAACTTTCTAATGGCGAAGACCTTCTTCCCAATGGTCTCAATTAAATTCCAAAGAAAATCTCTCTTTAATATGAAAAGTCAGGAAAAGATAGCAGTGGCTTCTCCTTCGCTGTGTAATTTCTACTTCACTATCACGTGGATAATCTGATTCTCTGTCCTTACAACGGAGGGTAAAATAGTTCAAAATCTAAGCAAACAGCACTGGGGCCTGTGAGACGTAACCAGGGCCTGGTGGCATTTTCATAATGGAATGCTTCTAATGTAACTCATCATTTTATATAATTGACTTTACTACAGAGGATGAATTTACAGTACTTAGTTTAGAGTGCTACCCAAACCCATTAATTTCAAGGAAGTCATTGCTGCAATGTTCGAATATAATCTTCCAGGTCAAGGAAACTTTGTAACTCCGTAAGTGGGTCTAGTTCAAGGCTGGGGAACCTTTTTTTCTGCCAAGGGCCACTTGGATATTTACGCCGCCATTCATGAGCTATGCAAAAATTATAAAATTAAAAACTAGCCTGCTGTATTTGGAAGGACATTTAATTAACTCCCACCTAATGTAATGGGTGGGACTGCTTCTTGCTGAGGCTTTGGCTGGACTAGACCAAATGATTTAGAGGGTTGTATATGGCTACTGGCTAAATGCTGCCCTTCCCCAGACTGTCCAAAGCATTTGGACACAGTGAAAAGAAAGCCTCAGTTGCCAGGAGTCACCAAAACGGGCTTAAAAAGGAATTCTGACCCTAAGGTATATGACATTTTCTTGGAGTTATTATTATATAATTGATAAATACATTTCTCTGTGTGTGCGCATGTGTGCATGTGCGTGTGCAAGTGCGTGCGCATGTGT
Organism: Ctenodactylus gundi; assembly: GCA_004027205.1. Classification (NCBI taxonomy): domain Eukaryota; kingdom Metazoa; phylum Chordata; class Mammalia; order Rodentia; family Ctenodactylidae; genus Ctenodactylus; species Ctenodactylus gundi. Next base: position 153,973 of record PVKB01002274.1, read on the forward strand.
GTATGTGCATGTGCATGTGCGTGTGCATGTGTGTATGTGCGTGTGCATGTGTGCGCATGTGTGCATGTGTGTGCACATGTGTACGCACACGTGTGTGCGTGCGTGCATATGCATGTGAGTGCATGTGTGTGTGCATGTGTGTGCGTTCCTTTTCTTTTCCCCCGATCTAGTAAGAGTTAGAGTCCTCCCATTTTCCCACAGGTGTCTGTACTGCTGTGCTAATATCACACAGCTAGTGCGTGGCACAGCTGGAATTTCTAGCTCTGGAATTTGTCAAACTCTTTCAAAGCCACAACTTTCCAGGAATAGATCCTGATACCCAGAGTGTTAAAACGCCTGGCTGGTGCTTCCTGACACCGTCAGGCCTTCGCGGCTCTGGGGCTGGACTGCACCTCCTGTGCTGTCAGCGAAACCACAGTCCTCCCGCACCCTCTCCAACGTCCCTCAGCTACCTGGGGATGTGATGGCGCTGCATTTAAGAACTTCTTGCAATTAGCTGCCTCGCTCCAACAGCGTGAGGATAAAATGTTGGCTGCCTCCTAGATTATCCGTTCACAATTTATGTTTAAAGTCTTCTGCAATAGAGACTCCTGATGAGTCAGAAACCCTGTGCCCTCTCTCTAGATGGGGCTTTCGAGCCTTCACGGGAGCCCTACAATCAGGGCCTTCTTTCTCCCGGCTCCTATTCGTTCTTTCTGACTGTCCCGAGCTTTAGCTCATGCGCACTCCGTAGGCACCACCCGCCCACCCACTTAGACGTGACACTGGCTAACACACTGGGTCTTTCACATTCTTGGCATCCGGCCACCTTGCTGTGATCGTGTCAGGTCTGGATGCTGCCGCGCGGTTCCTACTGGCTTTTCTTGCACTTCTAAGTATGAACAGGCCACGACGTTCCGGGGCAGGCCCTGATACCAAAAGTGTTAAAATGTTCGGATCGGTGTTTCCTATGAATATGGACATACCATTTGGAACCGCAGGATGCCCGGCACAGTGGGGCTATTTGCCGATCACTGAGTAACATGCCACAAAGGCGCGTTGGAAGAAATCCCTCCAGAGCTTCTGGAGTTCCAGCAGCCTGGCCTTCTTCTAAACAGCCGCATTTGTTACCGGCAGTTCAGCCTAGGAGGCCTGCCTACTGGGTGCCGGGCTGGCGAGAGCTGAGGGACGGGACCGGGAAGGGTCAGTTGGAGACAGGCAGGTTGTCCCCGCAGCCTGACACTCTCCAGAATGCATTTGACTCCCGTCTTCACTGCAAGATATCCGACCAGCTTGTGCGACTGCCAGGAGTCATAATGGCCTCTTGTAAGTGCATTAGTTCAGACCTTGGAAATAGAGCAGGGAGAAGGAATTCACTAGAGGGAGGCACAGAGATCTGCAAGTCTGGGGCTTCCTGGCTCCTGGTGTGAGTCCCCGCGTTCAACCACAGGACGCGGGTTTTGCCCCACTGTACTCTGGGGTCAACACGAGGCCCCAGAGGGCAGCCGCAGGCTCCGGGCACGGTTCCTGGACTCCTGTGCCACCATTTCACTCCTGAGTTCAAGAAAAGCTACACTCTACACACACACAGAGTGTACACACACACAATATATTATGACCAGGCATATTACATAAACTAAATCACTAAATAAGCATTTCTTAGCAAACACTGAAATAAGTTCACTGTTTCTTGATGATATGAATATGTTACCGTGTCTGTAACGGAAGAAACTCATAGACACACTGACAGGCTGGGTGGTGGTACTGCGCAGAGGTAGAGTATGGACTTAGCAAGTGACTGGCCTTGGGTTCGATCCCCAGTACAAACATTTAAAAATTAATAAAGTGTTCATAAACAAGACCCAATGACAGGTGTCATTATGTTATGAAATAGTAGGGATCCAGGACCATCGAGTCCTCTTGCATAGTCCCCCAGTGCAAAGGGACACGCTGCCAGCACTCGCTAAGCCCAGGCACTGGACTTCTGGTGCTGTGGTGTTATGCCGGAGGGGCGGCAGGACAAGGAGACACTGGAGTTGTTCACTGTGCCTGGACGTCGTGTATTAAGACACAGCATGCGATGGCTTCCAGGGGACATGGAGCAGTGTGAATGTGAGTACCAGAATGGGGAGAGTCAAGAATGTGAGCACAGGGAGATCTGAGGGCATGGTGCAGTGCCTGCATTTTAGCTTACCATAATTGATGGTTTACTGATTTTATGAGAAAAATAACAGGAATTTAAGAGTAACGATCTATAATAGCTATGCTCATCTTCGGGTCTTTTTATAGGTTATGTCCTAACCTGCCTTGTCTTTCTCCTCTTTGTGCATAAACTTTAATTTTTTTATTTACACGCATATCTGGACTCCTTTTTCCCGGCCTTCCAACTGCAGAGGAAGGTGGTATTACCTCCTGCAACTTCTAAGGACAACCTCATTGTAGCCGCGGGTGTCTGATACACCAGGGTTGGGAGGGGAATGGAGGCATGTCATTCTGCTAGCCCCTGGCGTCACACACACCCCGGACATCCAAATAAGTCATATTCAGTAACACGGGTAACAAGGCTTGACTGGAGCCTGGGAAGGGAATGGGGGCGGGGGTGAGGAGAGGCAGCCGATGGCCCGCCGAGAGGGGGTGCAGTTACACAGGGAAGCACGTGTGCTGTTCTTACCGCAACGCCCTAACTGTGGTGGGCAACAGTTTTGTGCAGATTCCGCATAACCAGAAGAGAAGAGACTCTGAATGTTTTCAACACACAGAAATATAAAGTTTTGAGGAAATGGACATGCATAAAGATTACCTGGTGTAATCTTTATGCATCACGTATAGCACTGAAATGTCATGCTCTATGTACCTCGTAAACGTGAACAATTACTCTCTGTGAATTAAATATAAACATATATGTTTTTAAAGCTCAGCTCTTCATTGAAGTTGTCCTAGAAAACTAATACGCTTTTCTTCCTCTTGAAAGAAGGAAATACACATTTAATTTATAGCATACTTAAGTCAGAGTAAGCCTCTACAATTACAAGCACTTGTATATCCCACCAATTTGATCACATCTAGGACGCCGCACAATGGTTACGCGGCTTCCAGTAGGTGCTCTATGAATATCTGTTGCATAAACACATCAATTCCTCATCCCGTCGTCTTTGAAGTCATTCATACTTTACAGCATCATCAGCGTGCTGTGAGCCACAGGACAATAATCATCTCCTAATGCCTGGCCACGTCTTCCCACATTCTTTACGAAAGAATGCAATAGAGTCATTTCTTATTATTTTAATCGAGGTGGGATATTTAACAAATATTTTTCAGAACCTAGAAAGACATGAGACTTCAGGAAAAATAGGAGGCCAGAGATAACACTTAAAATAAAGGTCATATTATTGCATAATAATAAAAGAGTATTTAATTCTTTACAACTAAAGAAGTTTTCTTTTGAAAATCTTACAACACCCAAGTCCACACACAGACAAATACAGAAGCACAGGTCGACACCCGTGTAAGTATCACCGCTCTGAAGTAAAGGAGCCCTCAAATGACCCACAGGCAACTGCGCTTCTCAGAAGGGTCTTTCTAAAAAAAGGAATTATTTTCAGTGGTTATAACTCTTTTTTTAAAAAGAATAGCCAAAGGATTTTATAACTGTCATCTGAGGCAATTCTTCTATTGCTGCCTCATTGCTACTATTATCCCTGATGCAAAATGAAGCAGAAAGAAAAGGGAGAATATCTATCGTCAAGAAAGCAGCAGCCCCTGCGGTAGTGCGTACCCCCAATCTCTTCCCTCCGGGGGCCGAGGCAGGAGGATCCCAACTTTGGCCCAGTCTGGGCAGCTTAATGACGTAGCAGGACAACCCCTAGCAAATCCCCGGCGTCCCAAGGTCAATACACCTTAACGCCATGGCCACCCAAATGCGGCACTTAACTTTTCACCCTGAGCGCACTGATCATTGTACCTACAGTGCTGCGGAACACAGCCGCGAGCCTTCCCTGGAAGTACCTGCGACGGACACTGAGGAGTCTGTTATTACCGCTGGGAGGCCCGGCAGAGCCCAGGGAGCAGTGCAGACGCCCGGGCAGAGGTCACGGAAATGCATGAGACACAAGGAAGAGGGGACAGGCGCACAGGGCAGGCAGGAAGGGTGCGGCCTCCCGAGAGGGACCTCGGCGGGACGTCTGATGACGCTCCGGCCGGTGACGTTTCTCTGTGATCGGCTGGTGGTCACCGGGGACAGTGGGAAAGCTGGGTTGTGCAAGAGACCGCGGCCATAGCTGTTGGGAGGAGGGACTCGAAGCAGCAACGGTGAGCCGGCCGGGCCGAGCTGAAGCGGGCGCGAGGCTGCACTCCGCGCTGATCACGGCTCGCTCACAGGGCTGGCCGCGTGGGCCGGCGTCACTCAGCACCCACAACCACACGGCTAACGGGCGAGGCGCGTTTCGTTTGACGAGCAGAACACCACAAACAGACTTCCAGACTGCACTGTTAAACCGAAGAATTACACTGTCATTGTTCATCTATAGTATAAGGCGGTGTGACACAGTCGGGTGGCCTCTGGTGGCCACAGGACGGTCACACTCGTCAGACATCAAGAAAGGTCAAGACAGCCTAGCAAGTGGATCTAATACTGTGTCGAGTGATAAGTGCCACAGGCTATCTTCACCAGCTGGAATCCCTAATCACGTTCTAGGTGGCAGGGGCACCTGTCCCGGAGTGTAGGAAGGTCCTACGCCCACAACACCTTACGAAGCTGGCCTGCTCCATGGTAACGTACGAGGACGTAAGCATACTTACTGTAACGAGCAACCCGATTCCTTGAACTGGGTTTATCTTCCAGATGGTGGGTTTGGGCAGAAATGGGGTCACCCCAGCTGGCCTTTCCTCGTCTTGCACAGGTGCCGGCGGGAGTGCGACTTCACCCCGCCTCTCTACCTCCCATGCCCCTCACCGGAGGCGCTTACACGGAATGAAGGAAAACTGCATTTCTACAACCAGGAAACCCGAAACCTCAAGTGTGAAGGGACAGTTCACACATTTTGCCATGTGGAAGAGAGTTTTGTTGCTGTTTTGCTTGTTTCGTTTTCAAGAGCTGATTTCAGAATGCTATTCCAATGACATGTGCGGCCTGTGCACATCAAGTCAGACCTAAATTAACTGCAGGTGTAGTTTTCTAATGTTTCATATGCTTCAATTTTTTCCATTAACTTTCTACAACCTTTGGCAAGCTCTGAAGCTCCTCTGAAGACACACAGATTCCCAGGTGGTAGCAGCTCTCAGCAGACCACCTCCCCTCCCAGTGCGGCTTACAGGTCGCAAACGTAGCTAGTGACCGCATCCAGAGTCTACGTAGCCTACGGGTGGTCAACAGGCTTCAGCTACCTGCATGGGAACGCTTGTCTTAATTTTCGTGGTGTGGTCTTTGCAAGCTGATACTGTGAATTTACACCACATTTTTTTCCAGTTTATGACGTCACACTTATGTGGACTTCCCACTGGACTGCTTAGTGTGTGTTTTTCTAAGAAACATGAATAAATAATAACTTTCTTCCCTTTTTTTTTGCCCAACTAGAGCCTTGATAGTTTGTGCTTTCCTTAAAAATATTTTTTTATGTCTCTAAATATAGTCATTAGTTGTACAAACTCTGAGGCCAAGAGCCCCGAAAGATTCTTGGCTTTAAATTTCAACAGAGTTGGGGGTGCTTCAGCACTCTTGGTGGGACTAACTGCTTACGTATTTTTAATTCACAAAACAATAAAGCAATATTCAATTTGTTAAGTTTTTTTCACTAATGAGGAGAGCAGATAAGGGACTTAGCATAATTCCTTGCACCGAGCAGACACTAAATGGGGTTAGACTTCTCATCTGTGTGATCCTTGCATCCGTGTCATTTTATGACTGGGCTCTTTAATTTATGCTGGGATAATGTGAGCTGAGACATATTCAGATTTCTCCTCTTGACAGTTACTACACTGTCTTATTTTTCATTTTTATGGATAAATTTTTAAAAAGTTTTTGTGTTTTTAATAATCAGGACCAAAGTCTTTTCCCAAGGCAGCCATCTTTCCTTCCTTCCCTTGGGCCTGTGGGTCTTCAAAAAACAAATGGACTGAGCTTACTTTTTTCTTTCTTTAAGATGATCATGATTTGAAGATAATAGTAGCAATGTGACTGTTCTCATATGTGGGATTTATTATTTCCAGCACACCAATAACAGAGTTAAAAATCATCTTAGGTTCCCCGCTGCCCTAGTGCACACCCACTTACTTTTTTTTTCCAATATTAACGCTACTCATAAAACTGAGGTTAGAGCTCAACCTGTTCCTGCTGCTAAGTGTTGGCCACCAATTGTGTTTACTTTGAGAGATGACCATGACAACACCTTCCAAGGGAGACCAACCTCCTATTATCTCTTCAGAAGATCACAGTCAATCATTTTCACCTAAGTTTATCCTCTTTCATTTCCTGATCTCTTATTTCTGAAGAAAGCGAAACCCTTCCCAAGCACTGCTGCAATCTTCACATATCTGGTATGTTTCTATTTTCCTCTGATATAACCTGAGTAAAGCACTCACATTATTTTGTCTTCATTTAATCTATAACATATTTAGTAAAGGGATGTTGCACCTGCAAGCCATAAGTACATGTCACCAAGATAAATGATGATGAATCTGTGCGGACGAATCTGATTTGCACGTCATGGGGTTTGTGTTACGGAACTTTACAGCAGCAGGTGTGAATGGCGGTATACACATTACTCAGGGGTCACCAAATATCTGCCTTTTATAACAATTAATTTTGACATGATATTAAAACTTTAAACCCAAACAGCTGTGGGGATAATTCTAAAAGTGACTTCAAACACTAACTATACATTAACTGCTGCAGCTCAACAACATCTGCCACATCTTTTCTACTGAAATTTGAAAACCTTCAGAAAACCTGACATACATTAGGCCACCTCACTGCAGGCATCACTGCAGCATTGGTGACAGCTGTATTGCCCTTGGATCTCTACCATCCTCAGCGTTTTGCACACACACACACACACACACACACACACACACACACACACACACGTGCTTGTGTGCATACACACATATATATGTACATCTGTACATATCTACTCAAGTTTGCATATACACCTGTGCACATATATGTAAAATAGGGGGACTGTTGATTGCTGACAAGGTGAGGTAGAGCTATCATTATGGACACTCAGGGACATAACATGTAACAACTCCACGCCATAACATTTCTTCTCTCTCAGGCCATTTCTCTTCCTACACCACACATGCTTTTCTGAGGATGCTCTCATGCCCCTACTTCCAGGAGACTCGTGCCCCACGGGTCATCATGGTGTTCCTCCCATCATTGTGACACTGTTAGGTATTTAATCCATTTCAATTTCTATTTTCTTCCAGAGATACTGAGTATTTTTTTTTCAACAGGGAAGGTCATCTAGACTGTGATTTATATTTCTAGATGGTCCAGTTTCGGTGTAATAAATGCTATGACAGCAGCCTCTAGGGTGACTCCCCAAGACTCCTGACTTACGATTTTTCAATCCCCTCTGCTCAAGTGTGGGCTGGATCTAGCGAGTTAGGATATGGCAGAAACCAAGGCCAGTCCCTTCCAAGATTGCATGGAAAGGGGACACTGGCTTCTGTTTCACTTGCTCTCTCTTGATCCAATTTGTGTGCTTGCAAATACATCCTTTTTTATGTGACTGACCCTTTGAGAGTTTGTGTTGGTCTTCAGCCACCTACAAGCAAGGCACTGAGACCTTTAGGCCAACAGCTCTTGAAGAGCCAAACCCTGCCAACAAGCACCTGCCTGAGGACTCATCACAAGTGCAAATTGTTGGAGCAATGGTATCCTCCTTGTTCTTGTAATTCCACTGAATGCACAGAGGACAGATGACAGATTCCCAGTGGAGCTGCCACACAGAAGTCGCACCCCGTCGCTGTTGACGCGGGCTTTGCCCTCTTGATGAGGAGGATGCCCAACCCTTAGCTCCACTTCCTGTTACTACAGCACTGCAGCCAGGCACGGGATCTTAAACATTCAGAACTGGTTTTTGTAAATTTAATTTAGTAGTACTTTCCTTTCAGATCCAGGGTAGCTGGCATACCATCAGTGCTTGATAAATGCTGGTTACTATGAGTCAATTCTAGACAAACATGGCAGAATCTTTGAAAAAGGCCCCTTCTTTGTACATCTACTTTAAAACTTTATACTTAAGCCAGCTCCAGGGCCTATATTGTGTTCTGATTAACTCCAAAATATACAAAATACAAAGATTTTGGTCTCGAATGCTATTTGTGAGATGACAAAAAAGGCAAAGATAATAAACACTGAATTTGTCAAAGCACAGGCAATGTTGTCCTTATATCTCTCTTTGGTGTGTACGAGCTTTACGGTGGAAAGTATTTTACTCCTAACTAAGCTATATTCACCAGCATTGTTGATATTTAGCTTTTTATATTAGTGTTTCTCTCTCTCTCTCTCTCTCTTTCTCTCTCTCTCTCTCTCTCTCTCTCTCTCTCTCTCTCTCTCTCGCTTTCTCTCTCTCTCTTAGGGGTCAGGGAAATTGAGCGCAGGGCCTTAACTCTGAGGTATATCCCCAGTATCCCCAGCTGATATTTAATTTTGGTTTTAAGACAGGGTCTCACTCAGTTACTCAGGCTGGGCTCGGCCTTGTGAGCCTCGTGCTTCAGCCTCATGGTGCTACAGGCCTGCATCCCTGGGCCTGGCTCTGTGGCTCTGTTAGTGTTTCTTAAAAAGGTTTTATTTTGAAATGATTTTAGTACTACAGGAACTGCAAATAGACCGCAAATTTGCATATCCTCATTACCCAGATCACCGGGATGTTTTCGCTGCTTACGATGACCTTGGCATGGTTACACACACCAGCAGCCAATCTTCCAGTGGCGTGGAACAAAAGAAGTTTGTTAGGGAAGAGATGGGGCAACCCTGATTTGTACTGTTTTCTATTTCCCTTGTTTCCTTCCTCCTAACCCTTGGCTATTTCAACCTTCCAAAACAACATTCAACCTTCTAACAACACACAACCTCCCAACCCCACTCTCAACCTCTCAAACCCACACTCAAACTCCCAATACCGCACTCAACTTCCCAGAAAAGCATTTGGACAGAGCTTGGAAGGAGACACACAGAACCACTGTGCCAGCTAGGACGAGCAGCCTGGCACACCGCTGCTCTTAGCTAAGCGAACCCTCTTGCCAACTATCCCGGTCTGTTCTGGGATCTTCCACTATTCCTAGTTTCACGTCTCTACATCTTCTCCTGTGTGCAAGGGCTCCTCAGACTTGACTTTCCCTCGTGACCTTGAACGCTTAGGAAGAGGTTTTGCAGGTTAAGCACGAGGAAGCCCAGCGGGGATGCGTACGTCTCAGTACGTGGCACAGTGGCTGCGCGTGCTTCTAGCTCTCCTCCCCGTGAGGCAGCTTTCTTCCCTGAAACACTCTATTTTCTTTTTCCCACAATTATTATTTTTATTAGTATAGGCTGGGGATATACAATAATTATGTTCATCTTGGGAACCTGGGGGATGATAGATCGCATCTTCATCACTTTTATTTCCTCTCCAGGCCCTAATATCTCTCCCGCCGCACCCCATCTCCAGGTCTCAGGGACACTCTTAGACTATACTAAGACCCCGATATCTTCTGGCCTCTTAGAATTGTGCCTATTGATACAAATGTCCAATATTATGCCTTATCTGCCACAACTATTACAGTGATTTTTGCCCAGTAGTGACAGTTTATCTATCTTTTTACTAGCATTTTTATTCTAATTACAGCTTTTCAGTATTTAAATATTTCCATATTTATTACCTCCACAGATACATCCAGTGGAACTGTCAGGTTTTAGATTATTTACGTGCTCTTAATGAATTAACTGAGTGGTACTGGAAACTGAGCCTTGGGCCTTCATACTCAGCTACATCCTCAGCTAGTTTTTCACTACTGATTTTGAGACAGAGTCTTAGGATATCACCCAATTGCTCAGGTTAGGTTTGAACTCATAATCCTTCTGCTTCAGCCACCCTGGAGTTACAGGCCTGTGATTCAGGCCTGGCCTTGTTCTCTCTTTAACCTCACAGCGTCTGATTGGTACCTACTAGAGGGAACAAGGATTGAGGAGTTGAAGAGCTTTTCTTCCGAAGCTATGGTTACTCTTACGTCAATGGTAACAACAGTCCTGCGGAGGCCTAGTCGCTAGCAGGAAGCCGGCTGCTGTCTTGGTGGGACTTGCAAGGGACGGCCATAGGGTAGGTTGGAAGTATCTGCTGCTAACTAAATATGACATTGGGTGAGGTAGACAACCTCATCCTGGCCCCAGTTTTTCCTCTACAAAGCAATTAACTTTAGCATCTCTTCCTATTTGAGCAAAGTACTCCTTTACATTTTTTCATACTGAGCCACATTTAGTGTGATGATTTACTTACATAATAACCCAACTGAGATCTCAGGTAGCATTTTTATTAGATGTGCTCATTTTACTTTCTGAATTGCTGGAAACTCATAATTATCTCTCCTTAAACTTCTGCCCTGTCACCGTGGACTTTCATCCGTCTTTGAGGATAAACAGAAATTGCAGAGACTCTTGCTAACAGGAATCCCTCCCAAGCCTGAAGTATTACCCCAAGAGGAGCAAAAGTCAGGGCAGTTCGCATCACTGCAAAAGCAAATCTTCCTGCATTTTTCCCTATGCTTTAGTTTATTTATTTCTTGTTACAAAATAAATTGGACCATATTTCTGTGTGCCGTCCACTCCTGACACATAATGAGTTGCTTCCTCATTACGAGAGCAGTTAGTATAGTATTAGCCATGAGTAATGACTGCGGTGCCCGGACCGTACATCGGCCGTGTCGCTCAGGTCTCACTGTAAGCACTTGTGGCTGAAGCAGACATTTTCCTCACTTCATAAGAAAGAAAAACACCGGGCGGCAGAGTCATAACAGACGGCCCAGACATGACAAGCTGCTTTGCTTAAGCTCAAATACTGATGCTTTTGAACCTGGAGACATGAGCTTTCCTACAGTACTCACATTCACCAGAGTGGGAATTCTCTATGTTCTGGTTGGTGACTGGTAATGTGGGGTATAACCTTCACTTCCTGCACCTTAGCTGACCCAGGCTTGTGCCCCACACTGACAGGGCTAGCCTTGTCCTCTATGCTTGGAGGGCTCCTAAAGGAGGTACCCACCGAAACTTCCAAATCCCTTCCTCCAACGCATGACGAGTCCTTGATAAAGATTTTCATGAATGAATCACCATCCACTGAAATGCCCAGGGCACCTACTCCTCAGAGATCTGCAACCTTCTCATGTGGCCATGCCTGACATCTACTATGACTTGACTCCCTTCCGTAAACATTGACCAAAAAGCTGCGAGGTAGCCAGGGAGGTGAAGAAGGAGGAATGGGCAGAGAAAGCCGGAGGAAGACGGGGGGTGGCTCCCATAGGAGCCCAGGTGTGAGAAGAGTCAACCGCCCTGTGCAAGGGGAGGAGGAGAGAGCAGAGATGGGGACTGGGCCACACTGGCTGGGAGTGAAGGATAGGGAAGACTTGGGTGTGACTAGCATGGAGGTCGGTTACTTAATTCTGCTATGATTTAAGTAACAGTCCAATCACTCAAATGATATGAACTGACTCCTAAAATGACATTTCATAGATGAATTTCTTTCTCAAACTCAACGTATCATCAGAAAGTCATAGAAAATCATCACATTACTACTACACCGGCTCAGCTGGACGTATTACATTTTGCACTATTGGGTATTCATCACAATCAGCCAGGGTAGGTGGGCACTGGTGTAGCTAGACAGGAGCCGATGTTCTGGGGGGCTACGCTACAGTAGAGAGACCAGAGACAGCAGCAACACCCTGTTTATTCCCCAAAAGTTGAAGACCAAATTAAATCTTTCCCCCAAAAGACATGGTAAATGTTTGAGAATAAAGGTATGTTTAACACGATTCAGACATGAAACACGCATGCATGTGTCAAAGCACCCATGGTGTCCACCAGTGTGAACAATTTTTCTGTTTTAGGTACTAGTAAAAAATAAATTGTATTTTTCTCATGAGCTGGCATTTTCAGAGAAACCCTGGGTTTGTGGTGCTCTGCTTTAGAGATGAGCTCCATTCTGTCCTCTCTGGCTCACTGGACCATGTCACCATCCCTTGCCACCTTCAGCAGAGGACAGAGTCAGAAGAGGAGTCAAGGCTAGCCTCCTGCTCATCACCTAGAAGCGTTGGTTCCTGACTCACCTTTTTCAGCAGTCCTTTAATCCATGAAGATGCTACTCTGTAAAAACCGAGGTAACCGAAACTCTCCATGTGTCAGCACTGCCGGAACTGGGCAAATCCAGCACTGCTTCACTTCCGTAAGGTGCCACTGAAAACCGTTACAGTTGTTGATTGGCACAGATGTGAGTTTTCCCAGCTTCATAAAGTCAGAGTTGGGAGAATGAAGAAAATTATTCAGCGTGTGATTGGTCTCTATGTTGTATTGATGAGCAGGGCTTTTAGCAAGTGCGTTCCCAAGATTTCCCTGAATTATTAAGACCACGTCTCTCTAGAACTCGTGGGAATCATAAGTGTTTTGCACCAAACAGAAGCAACAGTAATTATTCCTATAAATCTAGCTTCAGCTCACAGTGTATGATTTGTTGTTGATGCGGACGCTGAGAAACTGCGTTAACGTTTAATCCATAAAGAAACAACATAAAGAGAAACAGCCTTGGGAATGAGGGTTTGCTGCAGACTTAATCTTTTTGCCCTTGATTGAAACTTCTGAACTATTGATTCTCTCGTGTTTATGAGCTTAGACATGAAACGATTCTAATAATAATTACAAGAAGCACTCCAGTGCTCACTTACTCTTATAGTTACAGTTAGGTAATTATCAGTAATACAGAGGCATTAACTTGCACCTACATGCGAGGTCCAATGGTGAATAGGATTTCAGCAGTAATTTTCACCTTTTGAAACAAATGGACTAAATAATTATTACAGTGTTGAAATTGTCGATAGCTTCAGATATGCGCAGATGCAGAAGCTAACACAAAACCACTAAGCCACTAGGAATTTCTGCTGAATGACACCTATACGCTTGTAGGACTAAAACGTTTTATAAATTTTTTTAAACGGAGTTTTAGCCAGTTAATGAGGCATTAGTAATAAATCTGTCCTGTACCCTGGAATCAGATGGCCATGAGTTCCACTGTCTACATCAGCTGTGTAAACTTTGGTAACTTACTTGACTTCTCTGAGTTCCAAGTGCAAGGTAGAAATGAAGATACCTGCCTTAGACACCTGTTACTGGCGGTGACTGGCCAGATTTTCAAGTGCTATACGATTTGGTATTTCTTGTTAATGCTCTGACTTAACATATTTGAGGTGGGTTTTCAATCCTTTTTCAAACAGTGTACAGTTCTGATCATTTTCAGTGTCTACGTCACTGGCACAACATGTGTGAGGAGCAGAACTCTGTATCTTAAGGAACCAAAGTTGTTTGCAGATTCGTAGCATTTGAAAGGCACAACTAAGACACAGTCTGACTGCTGCGACCAGGTGGGGACTCCTAGGGCGGCCTGAGACAAATGCAAACCTCTGCCGATAGATAACAACGGAGATGGAACCAGTGTGCGTTCCAGAAATTGGGTTAATAACTAGCTGCTTTTATTTCTTTTGATATAATTCAAAAGTGGGAGATGTATAAATTCTAATTTTGTTATCTAAGTGTTCTATGGCTTTCAGTGGAAAAATGATTCATGTGTACATTTAATATTTAAAATTATCTTTACAGATTTTTCTAAGATGACAACATTTTGTCAATGAACTCATTAACTTAAAACTACTTACAAAATATTTCTAAACATCTTCTACAAGTAAATGACTACATGGCATGACTAGGAGCACATAAAATTTAATCTTTCTCAAAATGAGTATTATTTTCTTTACCTATTTCAAGAGAGACAAAAAAGAACCCAAAAAGTAAAAATGAAATGGTTAAAACATTAGGTATTCTAACTTCTTGCACTAGAATCTTAATTAATATGCTCAGGAATACATATACAAATCAATACGCTTAAGATCACAATTGAAAATAACATACATTCTGGAAGAAAAATCAGCACTCCGACAAATATACAATTCCCAGTTGGCAAATCTCCCTTAATTCACACAGTTGTGATAAGACAGATTAACTCCGAAAACGAGATTTGTCTGTGAGCATTCCTGCTGACCACTCCAAGTATTGCATAAAACGTAAGTTTCTCAGGAACTCTGGCAATGGCTTTTCATAAGTGCCAGCTGAGCTAAATTTGCTAAATGCAAATCTCTCTAGGTAACAAAACGCAGAAGCGATGAGAGCTGGCTTTTCCTGTGCTAATTCCGCAGTACGGTGCATGAACCTTTGTTGTGGAAGGCAGAGAGCTATGGCCTGCGGGCTGGTTCTCACTGGAAATTAACCTCCCTGAGCTTTGCTGCAGGATTTGTGGCTTTTAGACTCCCATCTGAATCCCACTGGAAATGAGGCTGCATATGTCATCATTCAATGGCAAATTCACACCTTGCTCCTTGAAGACAGTCACAATTTCTGGAGCAGCAGTTTTCAAACATCAGCATGCATACCAGTTACCTGGGAATCTCCCGAGAGGAAGCTTTTTATTCACAGGTCTGGAAGAGCAATTGAGATTCTGTATTAAGCGATATCCTAGGCGGAGCGTCTGCCGGGTCAGAGGCTTCTGCATGCATGATCCAAAGTACAGACCCGCGCTGCCCAAGGAAGTGGGACTGGAGCTACACGCCATTGTGAGATTTCGATCATGTGTCCTAAATGACTTTTAAAACGTTGAATGAATTTCAATAATTTACTTTGTAAATCAAATATTTCTAAAACATTACCATTTTGGCATAAAAAATAAAATTATTGATGACTATTATTGATAGTTATATAATAGTAATGTATTTTTACAGCTATCTCTGTCTTACATACTTCACTGAATGGCACGCCATCATGTGTATGTGCTACACAGCAAGCGTCTTGTAGCCACACGTTATGGAACTATGATCTGGAGGAGCACAGGTGCAATTTGGATCGCTCTGACATGTAACTTAGCTAACAGCTAACATCTCACTGGGAAGCAGCGGGTGGTCCTTTCTCACATATCTTCTTTCCTTTTAATCCACAGACTCTCTGCTTTCTGTTTTAGTGCAGGCCCATACCCATCTCATGCACCACTTTTTAAAAATTCATTCATTCATTTTTTTTTTCATTTGGGGGGACTTGGATCAAACCTGGGGGCTCACACATCGCTGGCAAGCACTCTGCCTCTCAGCCACACCCCAGCAGGCTTTGATCATTCATTTTGAAGTTGTCGGTGAGTTGCCCAACTTAGCCTTGAGTTACTGATCCTCCTGCCTCAGCCTCCTGAGTAGCTGGCGCTACGGATGTCCTTCATCACACCCAGCCAGAATTTGGAAACAAGCTGAGGCGAGCCCCGAAGCCCAGATCAGGTCCTGGAAGGTCTTGACACAGATCATCAGAGAACAAAGAAAGGGAATCAGGAGCAGAAGCAATAACTGGAGGGAAAAGCTCAATGTGGTCTCGGCGTGGCACGCTGTGCACACAGCGAGATGACAGCAACGACCAGATCTGTGCCCTCCCATTCCCAGGGGACTTCCGGGGAACAGCAGGAGCCGGGGTGAACCTCCAGAAATAAGAGTTCAGGCCAATAAGGGGAGAGCCACGAAGAAACTGTCCCAAACGCCCGGCGACTTGGAATGAGGCGTGTGCGCCCACGGGTGCGGCCCTTCCGCGCTGCCGTCCTGCAGCTCTGCAAGGTGGCATTCTTACAACGCTGAGTCTAGAAAGACACGAGCTGAACTCGGTGACCAAGGGCGATGGGGACAACCACAGCTAACACGCATTTTCACTTACAAAGGGAAGTGCCCGCCACGTACGCCCGCCCCGCCGCACCCCTAGAACACCTAAGCCTTTTCCCGATGGCCAGCGCTCTCCTGGTGGCACGGGACGCTTCCCGAAGCACACCCATCCTCACTGTCGCCATCTTCCGCTGTCTCGGTGAAGATGCCCCGGCTGGTCACAGGATGTCCCGCCCCCCGCTTCCCACCTTCCGCTGTCCTTCCGGTGTCTCCTCTTCCTGTGCGTTTCCGATGGCCGGCAACTCTTAGCGTGCCAGGTGCTCGGGACTGGCTCCGGAAGCTTCCCCTCTTCCTTAGGGCAACGCTCCCGTGTGAGGTGACTGAGGCCTGTGTCCAGCGACACGCTGACGGCTTGTGCCTCGACTTCCCTCTCCCTGAGGTTTGCGTGAGAACGCAGTTTCCGTCACAAGATGCACCTCCCAGGAGAACAGCCCTCACTCCTCGGCCCTAGCGCCCTACTTCTCCCTCTCCCCTCCGCTTTCCTCTGGCACTGGCACCGCTCTAGAACCGGGGTCCTCACGGAGTCCCCTTCCTCCTCATGGCCACGCCCAACCATCAGCACCTCCATGGACCGGCCCGAGCCTGTCACGGCAACCATGCCCAGTTCTCTCTACCTCCACTGCCAACACTTGCGTCCAAATGGTAGAGCCGACACGGTGACGCTCGTGCTTCTGCCTCCCTACAGCAGACCCCTTCCATTTTAGTCCCAATATTATCTACCAAAAAAAGTCTCACTGGAAAAAGTGGGCTGAAGCCTCAGCTGTGGGTTTCAACTGCACTTAGGGAAAGTTCTTAGGTTTTACCAACATACAAAACGTTTCAAAGGTTGGGCCTCCTCCTCCCTCTATATTCTCTCTCTTCCTTCTTACCTTCTTTCTTTCTTCCCTGTTTCCATTCTTTGTTCCTTTCTTTTCCTATTTATTTTCCTCAAAATTATGGTTATTAGTATGCATTTGTGATGCATAATAACTACATTCAACGCAGGGAATTGACTTGCCTTCATCAGGATCTACCTTTTTAAATTTCTTTTCTATTTTGAGAAATCTCCAATTTCATTCTTTATCCGAAGCCTCTGCATTCCTTGTTCCTTCTTTTATAGAATATTCTTGAGCCTTCAGTTCTCACGCCAAGTACCATCTGGTCAGAGGAACACCCCGTCTATCAGAGGGACATCACTCTCCGTGTAGTGGACATTCACTAGGCCACCTGTGTGTCCTGTTATAGCACGCATTTCAATATATGATTATTTTCTCTATGTATTGACATGCATGTTAGTTTCTGGCTCATACAATGATAGGTAATCTTTCAGAGTTGGATACAAGTCCGCTGTAAATATTTATTGGATGCCTCATGAATTGTTGTAAATATTTCATGGCTGCCATATGAATTGCATAGGAGGGATCGGAAGACCCCAGTCCGGCCCGTGGACAGCCATTTACAAACTGTGCAAGTCACCACAGAGGGCAGTCGTGAGTCTCAGTGTCATCAGGAGTAAAGTCAGGATCACAGCATGGGTCCCACCTCAGCGCCAGAGTCTGCGGGCTCATGAGGGAAGCGTATGAAACATCTACTCTGGAGACCATCTACTAAGAAACATGCATGCCAGCTGCTCACCACAGCCGTGAGATCCCACAGCAATGCTGAAGCCATTTTGGGAAAGTCAAAAAGAGGCATCAATTCAATTTCCTCTCCTACAAGCCCCCAGAGATAACACCAAATGGCAGAATTTGCACTTTTGTAATTTGTAAACTTTGTGCTTTGCTGTGGTAATAAGAAATTGTCTTATAGTTTCTGAGCATGTTGGGAAATGGGAATAGGATGTTAGAAACGTGTTCTGCTCTTCCTGCAATTTGTCCAGAGTATCCAAAATTCCAACTGATTGGGAAAGTACGCATGCATACAGAGGAGGGTTGGCTGTACTCACGTAATATAGCAGTGCTTGGAACGCGTGGAACATGAGGTCCACCCGGGCTGAGGTGGCCCTGAACTTATTTTTGTGACTTCCACTCATTTGTAACCCAGACACTGCCCTCTAAGACCGTTTTTTATTGTTCATTTGAGAATTTGAGGCAGGGTCCTGCTCAGTCTTACAGGATTTCTTTTCAATCCTCCCAGAGGGCTGTGATTGCAGGCACTGGCCATGACACCTGAGTGACCATATATTTTCTTAGACAGGAGAACCAATTTGCATTATAATAATGCGTTACCCGTGATATTCGTGAACTATATCGTACATTTATTTGTTTTTCTTAACATGATAAAATACCTAACGCCTCATTCTTATATTTTTTCTGCCTGACTAAATTATTGTTTTCTTAATTCATTTAAAACTAGTGGTCTTTCTGCCTTCAGTGGTGCAGGTCTGTGAGCCCAGCACTCTTGAAAGCTGAAGCAGAAGGATTACAAGTGCGACCCAGTCTGGACACTGTGGACACTGTCTCAAAACAAAAACAACAAAACTAAAACAATGACCTGGGGAAACAGCTCAGGATGAAGGCTCTGGCTTGGATCCTCAGTACTCAAAAACAAAAACAAAAATGAAAACAAACAAAAATAATAATTTGAAGTTACTTAACTATATTTGTGTTACTTCCTCATAACCACCTAGATTTGGTAGTAATCTAAATAAATGAACTAATATAAGTCACTATTTATTTTTTTTTTCTGAGAGAGGGCTTTGCTCTGTAGTCCAGGTGCATCCTGAACTCACTATTTGGCCCAGGTTTGCTCTGGACTCACAGCAACCCCCTGCCTTAGTCTCTTGAGTACTGGGATTACAGGCATGTGCCACCACCGCCACTGGCTTTTTTGAGGTGGTGTGGGGAGACTGAGCTGCAGGCTCTGTGTATCTAGGCAAACGCTCTGACAACTACGGCATGCTCCCACCCCATAAGTTACTACTTTTTATCATGTATCCATTTCCAGGCTCTTCCGGGGACTAAGAGAGAATACACTGTAAAATGGTGCCTACCAAGGGTCATTCCTAAACTTACCATTTCTGGGCTATGTCTTTAAACGCTGTAACAGCCTGCATGAACACACACACACACACACACACACACACACACACACACACACACACCCTGCTGTCTCCTATCTGATTCTTTACCACGGGCAGTGTGTGGTATGCACAGGGCACTCTGTCACTAACACATACTATGACATCAGAAAATGAGATTCATTGATACATATTTTTCATTACCAACAATTCCTTGTCCATTATTGAATTGCTGCTCACATCCTAGCTACAAACAGAAAATAATTCTCTCAGCTTCACACCTTTGAACTAAGGGAAGTCAACAAAATCATTTCTAAAACATGGTATCTCGTTAATTGCTATTTTAAGGCTAATATCAGAGGGATCCTCAAAATTTATCTTTGGTCAATTTTGTTCTACTTGATACATCCACGATAAATCAAACACTTACTAAAAAAATGCCACGTCCTTCTATTTTGTGTTGGTGACACAAGAGACTGTCTAAGGACAGTCTTTCAACGGGAGCATTTCCTGCTGCCAAGTGTAAAATTCTCCTCTGGCAAGAGTGTAATTTGTGCTAGGTGACCCACAACTCTGAAGGTTAGTGGACTGTCCTCGGCCACCACTGCTCTGAACTTCCCGGCCTCCTGACTTGAGGTTAACAGTGTCTCTTAGTTATATATTTTCTGTCTGATGCTGAAATACCGGGACACACACAAAAGATTTCGAACTCTGATTCTACTAAATCAGGAAACAATTTGGCTCAAATTTTAAAGAATGCTTTGTTCTTGTTCTTAGCCCTTTGATTTTAGAATGAATGGATATCAGGATTTTAAACCTCTGAGAATACATTTTCTGTATTAAAATTTGACAAATTTTGCTATGTGTTAGGAGCGCTCTTTCTCGGGGCAGAACTGCCTATTGTCCCAGTGATCCTCACAAAACAGTGATCAAGTTCTCTGGACCCCCAAGTTTCTTTCAAATACAAATAGAAGGGTTTTGTTGGGGATAGAAATAGGAATGGCCTTGGAGGGAGACTGCAGCCTGCTTCTCCATATCTCACCCTGTGGTAGGGACCCAACTACTGCCCTTGTTAGGTGAGGTGGTGCACACCTGTAACGCCAGCACGCAGGAAAGCTGAGACAATTGTACTGCAACTTTGTGCCCATGGTGGGCAGTATAGCATCTTAGGCAGGACCTGTCTCAAAACAAAAACAAAATAGACAAGTTCTAGAGATGCAGCTTATGCAAACACCCAGGGTTCAACTTCCAGCACCATAGAAAATAGAAAAATAAATAAACAATGCACATAAAATCCTTATAGGGCACTACCTGGGACGTGTAGGCACTCAATAAACATTATTACTGTACCACTATTTTTATGGCTAATTCTAAGAGAATTGATTTTAACTAACATCTTCAAAGACCTCACTGCATAACACAATCCCGGATAATACCACCTAATTTTAAGCTCATGAATTATTACTAAACCATGGCTAAAGTTCTATCCAACTTGACATCACTGCCTGTGTTTTCTGGTAGGTACCAACATGGCTGTACAACAGGTTGTCCAGACAGCTGGGTTACTCATATTACAGGTGAATTATGAGGAGGCTTGGATCTCAGGCTGATGTCTGCTCCACATGAATCTTGCCCCCCATTTTTATCTGGTTCGACGTGGCATGGACCAGGAAATTCAAAGTAACTGCCATTACTGTAACCAAGTACACTCACACAAATACACAGGCTGTGGGACCTCTGTCTATCCCAATGGCAAATCAAACCTGAACGCCAACTTTGCTACCCCAGCGTCATATGAGGCTGAATAACTGAGATCAGTGCAATTAAAACTCCTACACCCTTGCATTTTATTCCGCAACACATGGACAAGGTTCAGAGTAACATGAAATGACCAAATAATTATATCTTTTTCCCTTTGGGTGGTGATCAGAATGAATACTGATTTTTTTCAATTTAATTAATAGCAAAACAATTTAAATGAACATCACAAGTTTCTCACTATGCTAAATAAAACTCATCAGTCAAAAGGCCATGTATTATATGACTATATGTAAAAGTCCAATAGAGGGATATCTATAGACAAAGAATGCACACTTTTATTTACCTGGGGCTGGGAGGCTTCAGTGAAGGGTGATAAAAAGTGACTGTCACTGGACATACAGTTGTTCTCTGTGGTGACAAAACTATTCCACAGCTGGAACATGACAAGGGCGGCACCACTGCGTGAATATATTTAAACCACTAAATGCTAGTGTTCGTGTGGTTTTCATTACTTTACTGAAGTACCTGAGGCAAGCTTAACTTAAAAAGTGAAGGGGTTTACTCTAGTAAATGTTCGGGGGCCTTCCTGTGGGCAGCATCCTGAGTCAACAAAGGACTTTACACAAGGCATGCACATGGACACACATGTGTGATCCCTCCTCGGCCGTCTCTCAGGACTCAAACATGGGGCTCCAGTATCATGACCTTATCTAACCTTCATCATGTTGCAAAGGCTCCACCTCTGAACACCACAGCCACATGATGTGTGTACAGACGAGCACATCCCAGTGAGGACACACTGCACCCAGCAGGGGTTCGGGGACACTTACATCCAACCTAAGCAGTGAAGTACTTAAATTTTTTCCAGAATTTCCTCTGTAAATCAAGGAAGAAATAAAATTACTGAGAAAAACGAGATAGTTCAATAAAACTAGAACTGCATGGGCCTTTTAAGGTGAAGGAGTGTGTCCTGTACACCAGCAGCTAGGAAGAAAAAGCCATTCCTGACCGTCGACGCCAGGCGGCCCACAGCCTCAGCTCTGGGCTTTGCACCAATGGTTTCTCAACTACGTGAGACGCGGGACACACGATGTAAAACATAAAAACTGGAAACTGCACCACTGTCATCAAAGACTCCACTGTGAAAACAAAGCCTAGATTTCTTGCAACTAACTTGGCTGCAGATCCCTTGCTCATTATTCTGTAAAAGGGGATCCCGTCTATTTAATTAGTGTTATGAAAGTTATAGAAATTAGGACTATCTCCAGAGTTTGCCCTGTTTTGAGCCCCCTGAACACCAGAGGGAGAGTTATTCCTTAGATTTGCTGCTAGGTTTCTACCCCAAACCTTCCCACACAAGTGGGCACTGGGGCGCTACGACTCACCTAGACATCGTTGCTGGGTGATGCTGGGATACAGGACTTCGAGATGAGGCCCAGGTGGTCCCTGCATCCTAGACAGTTACATCTCCTAGGAATGGGAGCCGGGCACAGTGCTCACAGAGACAAATCTTACAGTACTTCAAAGGGGAGAAGTTGATTCAGAACTAAATGGAAAGAAAAGGGTTTAGGGAGAATGACTGCTACCCACTGAGAATGTTCTGTTGGATCCTCTAGTGGCTCTCTCTCTGCTTGTCATCCTGAAAGCTTCCACAACCCCGAACACGGCACAGATGACCAACCCCAGAGGACCAAAGACATCCAACTGCTACTCCCATATGTCATTACCATACATTATGACTGGACTTGCTCTATGTTGGAAATCACAAAACATGGATGGACACCTCAAGTCATAAAAATAAGTAAGACAATAAAATAAATGAACTGCTTTTAAAAGACATTTTAAATATGTGCTAAACATTTGTTATTCGTAAGGAAGTAATATTTATATGCAATAATAAATGGAATTAAAAGAATCTGCATAGCTATGATTAATAATTAATAAACAGGCAATTATTGACTAAGTATAGAGATACTTTGCCTAATTTATTTCAATTTCAAAAAGTAGGAATATTTGAATTTTAAAGAATTTGAATGGGTTTTTAGCTTCCACTCATTTTTCTACTTGATAATTCTTTAGCGGATTGTCTTCTGTGACATGAAGTCAATCCAAGCAGTGTACCACATGTAATGAGTGTGCTTAATTAGTGCACTGCATTTCACACGGCTCCTGCTGCTGCACAGCTCGCACACACACTCCAGGAGAGTGCGGACATAAAAATGTTAACTCACACGTACTGACCAGATTTTTCAGGTCAGCATGCCTCAGGTGGAGATGGAACAGGAAGCGGTGTGCAGCTCTGTCATTGGAGAGCTCAGGTGACTCTCCCCATCACCGCTCACCCGTGGCAATCAAAGAGGACTGCGCAATGCCTCTGCACCTCAAATTCTCATGTTAGGCCAGGCTCAGCGGCACAGATCTGTAACCCCAGAACTCCAGGAAGCAGAGGAACAAGGATTCCAAGTTTAAACCTAGCCTGGGCAACTTCGGGTCTTAACAGCAAAACCAAGTATGGGCTGGAATGTAGCTCAGGCTGAAGGCCAAGAGCTGGATTCCTAGCACCCACCCACCCCCCCACGCACACACCTCATACTCAATGAGCACAACATGCATGCCGTTACTAGATTATTCTTATCATCCTCACAATCCCAGCATGTAGGTCAAGACACAGGAGGTCAACTCTACCTACAACCATTTTCTGTATAAGAGTGAATTTGTGAGGATCAGGCACGTGCCCCATACTTCCTGCTAACCCCACATCACTGGCACACTGTCATTCAGAGTGCAGGTGCCTATGAGTACTTCTTCGAGCACAGCTTCCTATCTCTGAATTTATGAGAGATTTTCACAACCTGTCTTCTGGTATCAGGTAAGCATTCTACAAAACTGAATTAACAAACACCACTTTGGCCACGTGGCCAAATTCTCTAACTTTTCTTGCAATAGGTCTTGCTTATCTGTATATGTATCATAAAAGAATAAACCAGGGACTCAGAATAGAAGGAAATACAAGTACAGTCTGAAATTTTTAAGTCTCAGATTGATATTGTCCACTTTTCTGGATAAAATATATTCTACTATCTCCCAAAAATTATACTTAGATGTCCAATTCCCAAGAAACAGTCAGATATAATACTTGAGATGTGAAAAAAAGTAAGCACTCCAAAACAAATGCCAGAAACAAAACCAAAAAACCCTACACTGATTGTTGCTTAAAAACATCAAAGTTCTCTCCTTAAAATAGGGTAGAATTTCTGCAATAATCCAGAAACAAATTTCGTTAACCCTAAAACAGTACGGCGAGAAGCCTTCGCTCGGCTTGTAGGATGATTAGTAAATGGTCAGTTCTAGTATGTCTTCACACTGGTTCCTGCTGGATTCTTTTACTGTGATTTACTCCCTAGCCACGGACTTGAGATACAATCCTGGCTAATTTCTATTACATGCAGTAAAAGAAATGTCATGACCTAGTTGCCGTTTGCCCATAAATTAAGAGAGAATACAACAGTAAAACAGTAAAAATGCTTCTTTCCTGGACTCATTTTGCCAGACAGAAATAGGGAGATCAGAGACGAGTCCGATGCAATCTGAATAAAATAAAAGAAGTCTTCACTGATTTTTCTTAATGATAAAGTCATCCATATTTATACCAGAGTAGCAGCTACAGCTGCAGTCACACTCACAGAGATTCAGGCAATGTGATGCTCACAACTGAACTCTAGAACGCAGAGCTGACTTTGGGAAGCCATGTTTGTTGGACCGCTGAAGCACTGCCCGAGCCATGTGCTACTGAGTGGGATAAAATCCATAACGTCTTTCCAAACACTCTGCTGAGGCACGCAGTGGCTGGCTTTCCTACTGCTGGACACAGTACTGCCTGCCATTCACCGAAAGGGGGAGAGGCTAACTTGACTCACGGCTTCAGAAAATTCGCTCCACAGTTGCCCGGCTCTTGGGAAGACTCTTCGTAACAGAAGAACACGGTGGAGCAAAGTTGCTCAGCTCATGGTGGTCGGTAAGCAGGCCAGAGGAACCACTCCAGAGAAGCAGGAGCAGGGGCCGGATGTGGAAGCCAGCAGCATGCCCCTGGGAGCCACCAAGAAATGCCCCCAAGTATGCACCACCAATCCCGGGCAGATCCCCAAGCTGGTCAAGTTGGCACTCCACCTTAACTACCACAAGGTCTACATTCGTGATGCACAGATGGGACCTTGCTGCCACCATCAGGTGGCCCTCATCCAAGGTGATGGGCACACAAACCCACAGGACAGAGCCACGGGTTGACAGTGACAAATCAGAGTGATGCGACGGAGAGCTGCACCCAGGATGGACAGCACCAGCTAAACCTGGAGTCGGCAAGAAGGACAGAGCGGAAGTGTCGCTGGGCTGGTGCACTGTCACCTTTCAGTCGCAGCCTCCAAAGCAGAGAGGCCGGGGCGCTCTGTTACGCAGCTCCACAACGCATGTGTACTCACGTGTGGTCTTTACAGAACCAGGAGGGATGGACACTGCCTTGGCCAAGAAGCCCGGGGGCTTTCAGACTTGAGGGTTTACCAGTGGACAGAAGACACAGGGATGGGTTCTGACTCGCCCAGTTCTAGAAAAGGAGTATTTAGGCCATAAAACTGCACAGAAAGTGACTTCCTGGGCACTGGCTTGTACTTTTCAATTTGGACGTGCTAATATTCCATCTCCTAAAAAACAAAAATAAAAACTTCCCCTGCTACTATCCAGGGACGTGTTTCACACGGCACATCATGACATCTCTAGTCATAAATTTTCTTTCCTTTGATAAGCTTAAGACACTTAACAAAGAGAAAGCTTAATGCTCATCTAAAATGGATGGCTCTTTTGCAGCCATGACAACCGTGGAAATACCCAAAAGAATAGTGAGGAGTACAGACGACATCATCCCACCTCCAAGAAGAGAAAAACGCACAGAACATAGGATCCTTCCATCGATACATGGGTAGAGTGCTTACTTCCAAAAGGCCTGTCAGGAAAGGTGGAGGCCTGCAGAGAAAACCGGCTACAGAGATAAGGAATTCATTTTAAAACAACAGAGAGAAACACTGATTTGCTCACAAACAAGGAGAATACTGAAAGTCGAGAGGAACCAAATCTGTAAAATCGTGATCGGTGTAAATAACCAGAACCTGGGACGAAATTCTCCGAACTGGAACATGGAGGCACTTGGCTCTTAAGACCAGAGTGTGCCCTTCGTTACGCAGATGGTGGCGAGCTGTCCTTATGCACTTGGAAGGCCAACCCTTTCACCAGCACGTTCTGCACCCAGGGATGTCGACGTTGCAAAGGAAATACTTTCTATATACGTCCAAGACCATGAGCCCCTAGTGGAGGCCCATACTTGTCAGTCCGCCAAGCCTCTTGCCACACGCCTTGGTATCCCAATCAGTGGAAGTATACTGGGGGCCTTATCTTTAATCCAGTTCCTTCTGGGATCAATGCAGAAAAATTAGCAAGTACAAGTTGTACTAACGAAGCAACAGGGGAGCCAGGTGATACAAGCTAATAATCAAAACCAGACTCACAACCCGACATATATGTCGAAATCCATAGGCCTTTGGTGGGTTGATATTTCTATTCCACCAAAAGCACTCCTAGGGTCCTAATCCATCATCTTGGTACATAAATCCCCCCTAATTTACACCGACCTTGCTAGTAGAAACACTCTCTGTTGTTTTTGCCCAAGATTTACTTTGGTCTGTCAGTTGGAGAATCGATTCAGGTCAGGGAGGAAATCACCAAGCACCTATTGTGAGCCAACAGGCAAAAATGAGACCACCCGGCGTGTGAATGCCAGAGGACAAAATACTTCTGTTTTTTCAGAGAACTCAGTGGAAGGTATAATGCAGAGTGAGTCTGTCAAAATAAATGAGTCGTTTCCCCAACATGTGTGGTTGGCCTGAGAAGCTAGGTGGTGGACCCAAAAGACAGACTTCACTACGTCTTTATTGACTTCGCAAGTTTCTTTTTCTCAAACAGCCACATCAAAGCAGCTTTTCTTGTGCCCTAAACACACACTCCCTTCCCTCTGTGATGAGAGAGCCTGCACACCAGTGTGTGGGAGGAGGAGCGCCAGGTGCAGGCTCAGCTTCAGCCTGTGGACCTGGAGCTGCCTGGTCTCATTAGATCTCAAAGACTATCAGATAGAAAAGCCCCTAGGAGACAGTTCCTGCTCACCTCGGACTCCGGGACGCAGGGCAAGACACGGCTTCACGCACAGCTGGACGGACATCAGCTCAGCTGCAGCTTTCTGGAGAGCAGCAGGTTTCTACAGAGAGCTTCACCTCCTCTCACTGAGACAGCTGCCCTCCCAGAGGGCTCAGGAAGGCTACTGCATTCTACCAGAAAGTATCCATCCTTTCCAAACTGGATCACTGCGGAAGCAATTACCCTTTTCTGTTTTTCCCCGTCCCTTATCACAGCAGAGTCACATTTAGCTCCCTGTCTAAGCTCTGCCAATTCCACTGCTGGAAGAGAGCCAATCGCACACTAAAATCCCATCACCTCGCACACTGGAAAAGCTATTTTACCTTTCCCTTCAGTAATCATTTTTGAAAAAACTATTACGGCATATTTGCATATTAATTTTGTCTTCAATATTTGCATAGACATCCCAAAACTATAAATTCAACAGTTATTTGTATTAAATGTGTTCTACCCAGAAGATTGAAATGTTCCTCTTCTAACTCTCTGTGTGGCTGTCTGTCCGTCTTTCTGCTTTCTCTCCTTTAACTGGACAACAGCGATGTCTCCAGATCCTTCCTGCATTAGGCAGTGTCCTTCACAGTTTCACACACTCACAGGATGGACATGACTATCTGACCGAGGAAAAGGCCCTCAGGCAAACATACAAGCACACAAACACGTATTTGGAAAGGGGTGTCAGGCAGACACGTGCTTCTCCTAGAGACAGTATAACCTCATCTTAACCTCACAGCATGAGGAGTCACTCACGTTCACGGCTGATGCATGCGCACCTGGACGAAGTGACCAAAAACTTAATGCTGCACGTGTCCAGCTCACTCAACTCCCTTTGGGTTGGCAGAGGTTTCGTGAGTCCGTTGCACTTTACAAGTGGAATGGCCAGATCTGGTGAAGCCTCAGGCAGATAACCATGGTCACAGAACTTGCCAGGAGCCACAGCGTCTCAGAAACGCAAACCACGTCCTCCAGGCAAGGTATCCCTTGCATGAGCCATTGTGAATCATACAGCGCTTGTCTGTTTTCTTTCTGTGAAGCTATGCATGGACGAGTTCTGCATTTAATGACCTGACGTTCTATAAACCTGACGAAAATAAGGGAAGAGAAAAAGAAACTACCCATTCTACCCATTTCTTTCATACTAGCTGTTGTGTTATACAAACGATAAGACAGATAGAAAAGCAGTATAGAATAACCTTGTAGAATGTTAAGTGATTCTCTGTTGCTTTGACAGCCCTAGTTACAGTTCAAAGTATCAAAATAGAATAATTAATAAATATATTAATATGGCCTGACACATGGAATCACAAAGAAGCAAGTTAGAACAGTATGCATGTTATTATTAATCACGTATAAAATTGTTAAAAATGTAAATAAAATAATCACAGACAGTTTATTTACAAAGGTATTATAAAACATACATCCTCATGGCAGATAGTATATTTGCTTTTTAAAAACTATTGAGAGCAATTAATACAATTTTGGTCTCAGAAAAAAATTTAAGAGCGTTTCTAACAATGTTAAGAATGCTTCTCACTTTGTTCCACATCCACACAGTGCAGCGTTTGGCTATTTAAAAGACATGCTTCAGAGGCACAGTTGGTGTTGTGAGGAAATGCTGATAATATAATAAATCATTTTACAAAAAGCCGTGAAACTGAATGAAGAGCATAAGCTGCATTTTTTTTATCCCACTGGAGGTAATCAACCAAAAATACAGCTTATCAGATCAAACTACAAAAACTAGTTGACAGATACAAGGTGTCAGCCACTTTTTCTAATGCATCCTCTTCAGTGTAGTGTTTACAATATTTTTTCCCACATTTTGTCGATATGTATACGTGCAAAATTCAAGGTTTACAATGGAGTCGAGCATTTTGTGCACCTACCTATCTTGTCAAGGTGACAAGGGCTTTCCCCTCCCCTTTTGTCCCTCCCTCTACCCACCTCTCCCTCCCTCCTCCCCCATCCTACCCCCCTCCTTCACTTTGTCTTAAGTTCCATAGCTTTAAGAAGTATTCTGCACTCAACACACACACACGCACACACTGTACTTGACAACCAAAGGCTATATTGTTCACGCAGCAGTGCTTCTTTTATTTAAATCTGATCTCAGGTAAAACTGATTAATGCTTCTGACTTCCCTTAAAGATTCAGCCATGAGATATATTCAGCTTTGGAAAAAAATGTAAAACTGAAGCTTTGCAAGTTCAGATTTCCTAATAAAAATCTTTTCACAAATTAGCTTGACCAGTCCACATGAAATATTCAGATCAGTGTTTTATAGCACTGGATACCAAAATTCTGGTTTTATTTTAGTCATTCGCATATACTTTACCACTGCTAAAGAAGGGCTATCATTTTAAAAATATTTCATATTAGCATATAAAGACATAAGCACTAGGCCTTTGTTTAAACAGCAAAAATGCTGACACAGAGGTTGAATTTCTGGGCTGTTCACGGAGCTAGCGTTATCTGCCACTATTAGAAGCATGTGTGTGTTCCGATTTATTCCACAGACATGCAAAAATATGCCAAGCGTTCAGTTTTGTTCTCCTCAAACGTCCCCGTACACTGCTGAATAGCCAACGAAAACACCAATGTGTCCTCATTACACACGGGATGCCCTCACAGATGACGGGCACGTCAGGCTTTGGCTAAGTGTCTCCGTCCATCGCACTGAGGACACTGGAGCTACACTATTGTCAGTGGAACAGCGATTTGTAAGGTTTCCATATTGGAGCTACCAGGTCAGCCACAGGAAAATCGCCCGGGAGCTGCACAGCTGGGGAAGTTACCGGTTCCACACAGACCTGTGGAATAGGAAACTACGGGATGGGACTCAGAAGGCAATATTTTAGTGAATCTTTCATGGGCTCTGAAGGGGGATTAATTCCCCGGGGCAAAACTCTAATTATTTTCCATATTCATCTTACATATGAAATTTCCTTGCAGATGGGAATTTACACGTTGAAGACGAAGAAACAAGCATTGTGGGATACAATCTGCTAAAAAACAAACCTGACTAATCAGTAGAAGAATTTGCATAACAGTAAATTAAAGCCCTGGAATTTTTTAGAAAAATAAAAATTATGTTAATAAAAAGCAATACATCTCTGGCCAGAATTCCCTCCCAGAAGGCAAAGTATTTAAGAAATATGTGGAAAAGCTATGTAAGAATAGGGTGAAATGTTAAGTATCTATTCAGGAAAAGTTAAGAACAGAAAGATGTTGGGACAATAATATGTATGAGCAGGAGAAGAATTCAAATGATGGGATTCATGAGAAAAAAGTGGGTAAGGAGACAGCAGGTTAATGAGTAGAAGACAGAGCTAAATTATCATATAAAGGAAAAATTAGTCCAACGCCTTTAAGAACCAGTGTCTGTTGCGGATCATTCCATCACCAAAGCTTTCGCAAAATCCATTCACATGTCACGTCCTGTGTGAAGAAAATTTTCAGCTGAGAGAGACTGGAAAATGTGATTCGCTTTTCCTGTCCCCTCTGTGAGACCTGAACTGTGACAGCAATGACATTTTAAAAAGCTGAAGAGAACAAGTGGGGGCCATCAGTAGACTAAAGCCTCCAGCGGATTTTGGGAGGGCAGGTGGAAAGGTGTTGACTGAAAAGCTCAGTGTCTGTAGTTGCAGCCGAAAGGGTTCATGGTAATGAAGGAAGTGGAGGAGACACAGGTATGCTCCCTTCCTCCCCTCTTCAGAAGCTCTGGAGGCTGGACTGGCAGAGGAAGGGCAGACGGCGAGAGGCTGAAAACAGGATGATCGGCTTGGGATGTTCTTATCCATGGCTGCTCCTCTGCCATCCCCGACAGACCTGCTGCAGCCAGTCCCGACACCGACACCCTCTTTTA
Organism: Ctenodactylus gundi; assembly: GCA_004027205.1. Classification (NCBI taxonomy): domain Eukaryota; kingdom Metazoa; phylum Chordata; class Mammalia; order Rodentia; family Ctenodactylidae; genus Ctenodactylus; species Ctenodactylus gundi. The sequence continues at coordinate 184,788 of PVKB01002274.1, forward strand.
AACCTAAGCAAGTCAAAACAAAAGATTCTGCTGTATTTAAAGTTTTGGGAGAAACTGGAGCAGTGACTATGGGCTTCAGGGCACAGCTACCATGAAAGGTTGTTTGGGCCAGTGGAATAAAGGAAATAGAGGACAAAATAATCAGAATGTAAATGGGACGTGATTTCTGAGTTTAAGAATTGCCATATTCACTGACTCTCTAGAGCAACGAACAGGATTTTACAATACAAGTAGCAGGTACATTTTGTGGATATTGTATTTTAGACCAAGAAAAATTATAGATTTGATTCTAAGCTTTCCCTACTGAGAAAAACCAAGGTTATTTACAGAGGCACATTAACACGGTTGCCATTATTTTCATAAGTAATGTAGGATTCTGCAAAACAATGGAACAATGACTTCAAATCCCTGAGGGAAAATTACTTTTACCCCCTTCAATTTATACAACACTGAACTATCCATCAAGGATGAGAGTAGAATGGAGTGATGTTCATATAGGCAATGACTCAGAATTATGTAGCTCATGCATCATTATCCAGGAAATTACTTTAGGATGCATGCCAGAAACAGAACAGTATTAGAAAAAGTGTTTAATAAATGAAGGATTTAACAGGAAAAGGGAAACTCTAATTTCCAGAGTAGTCATCAGCCATTTTTCAAATACTCGTCCTCCCTTAGCATGAGTAGACAACATACAACTTCAGTACAGCCTATTAAGGCAACGGAGAGGTAAACAGAGCAGATCTGGAACAAAACTTCTGCTGACACGTTTGGCAGGACCCCATGTTATAATATTATATGTTCAGTATTGGCACCAGGGAATTGACAGGAGTTTGTTTATTCTAAGGCTTGTAAGTCCAGTGTGTCCTAGAAAAAATCGCTATACAAATAAAACCGTGTCAATGATCATGGGTCAATATAGCTGTTTTTAAAGAAGGGTCAGAATACATCCGCACAACTGATGGTCACCTCCCTGCCATTTCTGACACGACACGGCTAGCTAGGGTCATTATTGACCTGTGCTTTATCCTTCTCAATTTAAAGAGATTTAGAAATGGAATTAGTGGGCAGCACTTGGAAAAGAATTGTCTCTTTTATGAAACAGATTCAAAGGGAACTTGAATTGACGTCCTGGAAAAGAATGGTTATTTACAACATGGTTTCTAACAATAAATTTAACCAAAGAAGTGAAAATGTGAAATCCATAGAATACTGCAGAAGGAAATCAAAGAGAACCCACAGGAAAGGCAAGGCACCTGGCAGCCACTGACTGGAGGAATTCTACTGCTGAGATGTCAATACTACTAAAAGCAAGCTACTGCTCAAGGCAATCTTCATCAGAATCCCAAGGGCTCTTTTGCAAACCAAAGTCTGGCACTCAGTTCCCATGGAATGCAAGGGGCACCAAAGTTAAACCGATTTCCAGGAATAATAATAAAATAGAAAGATTTACTCTTCGAAATTGGTTTCAAACGTCATTCATCAAGACAATCGCCAAGTGGTACAAAGATACATGGGTAGATCAACTGGAAGGTCACAAGTCAATGCCGACACGTGTGGTCAGCTGACTGTCCACAAGTGGCAGGGCCTCTCAGGACACGCAAAGTGGCGCTGGGTGCGGGCCTTTTGGCGCAGGCTGTAATCCTTGCCCTCTCTGAGAAGCTGAGATAGGAAGACCGCAAGTTCAAGCCCAGCCTGGTCAAGTGAGTGACTTAGCAAAATCCTGTCACAAAATCAAAATTAAAAAAATAATGGGCTGGATATATAGCTCAATGTAAATGCTCTAGGCTCAACCCCCAGTACCACAAAACAAAACAAAGCAACACAACACAAAACAACACAAAACATGGAGCTAGACCCACAGGAGTCCCACACATAAGAAGGAAGCAGAATCTCTCATATCGCACATGAAGAGGAATTCATGGCACACCAGAAGCCTCAATGTAAGGACTAGAACCACATAAACCTTAGAAGAAAACCTCCAGGGAAATCTTTGTACAGGTACAACACCAAAATCCCAAGCGACTAAGCAGGATTAAACTGAACTCCATTAAGCCCCAAACGTCATATTTCAGAAACAAAAGGAACTAACAGAACGGGTGAAAGTACTGCTAAATGCTGCATCGAATAAAGGTCTTCCACAAAGAACAATGGATAAAGGATCTTTCTCGTTTGATGACAAAGAAAAATTGAAATGTGGGCATAACATGTAACTAGGCCTTTCTCTGCAGGAGACACTCAAATGTGCCAGTGTGGGAAGGGTGCACAACAGTGCACACAACGTGGATCCTGCGTCACAGCCACCACCGGGTGTGACAAAAATCACGCCCTAAAGCCAGCCAAACAAAAATCACTTATGTCAGGCTAACCTTCGAAGGAAAAGGGATTCTCAAAACTAAGTAATTTAAATATGTATCTTCACGAAGCTCACATGTGGAAGTTTGTCAACAAAAATTAGTCAGAAAACTAGCTGAGGCTTTCCAAAATTTTCATAATTCAAGACTTAACACCGTGAGATTAAGACACCATAATGACTTTGAATGTGCCGACCTTCCAAATGCCAAACAGAAGACTTCCACCCCTGCCACAGAGGTCTGCCGGAGAGAGAGGAGGAATCTGCTCCCAGACAGTGGGAACCAATACCCAGGAACTTCACAACATCAACTACTAGGAAGTTCCATGCCAAATTTTCACAACGGCACAATTGTTTCTAATCTTCCTTTGTTTCTTAGTCTGAACGAGCAGATGACCCTGGATTCTCCTACCACAGAAAGGCAGCATACGATCCACAGCCTGCACTGCTACTTTAGTGGAAAGCATTTCTATTTTTTAATTGTGCAAACATTTAACCAATTTGGAAGGCAATGAGGCCTCACCTAACTATTAATTATCTGAACTATCAGGCAGACAGAACATATTGGTTTCAAATGTGTTTTATAACTCTTAAGTTATGATGATCATAAAAGTCACAATTGGAATGAAACAAAAGACATAGCAAAACACACTTTATAACTTAAAAAATGCATTTCTGTTGCATATTTCAATTCAAATATCTTCCAGTAAATCTCATTTCCACTTCTAAAGTTATAAAAGTCATTTTAGTCTTTAGAATTTCTGAAAGAAACAATTCCTATGTACTCATTCTTGAGAACTATTTTTAAAAATTTACATCCTGGCTGTATATACAATTATCAATTTAAAACGTGTAATTTCAGACCCATAGATCTGACAAATCTCACACATTAAAAATTAACGAAAATATCTAAACATTACTGATATTAACAAAATCTGAAAAGGAAATAAAAGTAAAGGGTCTAAGCACCCCATATCAAATTTTTTGAAAGTTCTATACCGTTTTCTTTTCAGACAGGGTCTCACTAGGCTGATCTTGAACTCACTATATAGCCCAAGTTGGCCTTGAACTCATGGCAATTCTCCTGCCTCAGCATCCTGAGTCCTGGATTCCAGGCATGTTCAACCATGCTTGGTTTTATGTGGTGCTGGGGAATCAAACCCAGGGGCCCTTGGTACTTGCTAGATACGTGCTGCAACTGCTGTTCTGGTCCTCCAGCCTACATCAAAATTTAAAAAGCCCTGCAGAGAGAAGACACCGTCCTTGCAGTGCACCTCATTCTTCTTCTGCTTCAGATGTCCTCCTCCCCGTCACACACAGAGTCAATCAACAAAGATGCTTAGTGCTCTGTTTCTAAGAAACAACAGCCTTTTAAGGTACACTTGGAGATGGAGTGTTTAGACTACAGCAACCGAGTGAAAGGAAAATGGTCTTATTTTAGTTGTGTTTGGTGTCGGTGGCTGCGTTAGCCTTCAGTGGCCCTGACCCTCTCGAGTGTTACCCGGAAGCTTTGCAGAACTTTGAAGAGACCAAGAAAAAGGAAATATGGCGGGTCCACCTTAGGCCTTTCTGAAAATGAGAGAGAGAGAGAGAGAGAGAGAGAGAGAGAGAGAGAGAGAGGGGGGAGAGAGAGAGAGAGAGAGAGAGAGAGAGAGAGAGAGAGAGAGAACTTGAAAACTTGCGGTCCTCCAGCCTCAAAGGTTTCACTCTGTCTGCATGGCCTGTCAGAATCTCCAAGCATCCCAGGCTCCTACGCTGGGCCACGGGATCAAATCTGGCAGACCTCAAGTCCATCAAACTTCCAGCAGGAGCGTCACTGCAGCCTCCCTATTCTCCTGCAACTCAAGTGGAAACCGTGGAATTCGAAACACTCTACTCAGTAGAACACAGGGGCTGCTTTGCATACGTAAACCAGTGCTCAGGGCATGTTCTACAACAAGCTTTACTTAACGTGTCACTTACAATCAGGTAACTGAAATCTACAGCTACAACTCATAACTTATTTCCTTCCTTTTCTTCCCCCCCCAGTGCAGGGCATGGAGACTGACCCAGGACTCTGCAGGCTACCGAGTACACCCCCCGACCAAAAATCTATTTCCCAGTAATCTTAACATAGGTAAAATGAAAGGAACACACACACATCGGCACACGAGTGTGCACACTCATGCACACACACAGATTTTAAGCATCGTCTACGAGGTCTGTGGTTTCACAATTCTCGTCAGTAGCACTGAGTAGTAAGTCGCATGTTATAAAGAGAAGAGACGTTCGGTAGAGTGCTTGGTAGGCTCTGCTAATTCTAGTGTGAGTGGGAGCTCACCCAACCCAAACCACGCTGCACAGTCTTCCCACCTCTCCCCACTCTGTACACGCAACCTCCGAGCCAGCCGTTGCCTCGCCACCCTGAGGAAGGGGTACAGTCACCAGAAGAGGTCTGTCTAGTTTTGAAGTTCTCAGGAACACACCCACACAGACATACACACAGATATGTTCTATAATCCTTCACATCTGGCCATCCTAGTTCAATATATGCAATTTAGGATTCAGCCACATTTTTGCCTGTGTCATTACGTTGTTACCTTTCCTCTCTGTCTTGTTATTTTGCTATATGAAGACATTCATTTATGCATTCTACCTTCAGGGCTATTTGGGCTGTTGCAGTTAATGGCTGAAATACATATAGGCGTCATGAATGGCTTTTCACAAGAGTATGGTGCTCAGAGGTTTTATTCCCATTGGGCAAATATTTAGAATTTCTTGGCCTCTGAATAGATGGATGTTTAATACACTTCTGTAAATCTATTGGAACAGTTCACATCTACATCAAACATGTGGCAAATCTCAGTTAGTCTACACCTGCTCCACATCCTTGAGTATTTTTGTATTACCAGTCTGTGTGTGTGTGTGTGTGTGTGCATTTGGAAGCCACTAGAGTGGGTATAAAACTTTAGTTTGCAGTTGTAATTTCTGCCTACCTAATTAAAAATAACACCGGGCATAGTTTTGGTGCTTATTATAATGTAACTATTCAAAATTCCCAGAAAATTGCATTGTGTCTCTAGCAGTCAGCTAGCCTGTAGCTGAGTCACAGTGCCTCACACACACAGCCTAAAGCAGGATGGGTTTAATTTGGTTCTTGTTTCAGGGGACTCAGTGACTCCCAGATTATCATGGCAGAAAGGAATGATGGGCAAAGATAGTTCATGCCGACTGAGAAAGGCACAGGGGACCAGAGCCAGACAGGAGGAGGCCAGGGGCCAGGCACAGAGCCTTGGGCAGGTCTGCACAACCCCAGATGCCCCTCCAGTTGTGCCCCACCAGCTCCCCAGGCACAGAGCCTGGGTCACACCTGCAGGACCACAGGCAGGTCCCCAAGGTGGTTGAGCTGACTCTCCACAGTAACCACCACAATGTTTCTTTTTGTTTCATCTGATTTATAAAATTGTAAAATACATTTTGGATAAACATCCTTTGACAGGTAAAATGTAGGAATGTTTTTCGTCTCTGTGGATTGCCTACTCATATTTTAAGTTATTTTTAGATGAAATAATTTTTATGTTCATTTTTTTAGTCTCCAACTATAACATCTTTTTCTATCCTCACTTTGAAAAAATTGTTTTGTTCTTGAAGATTTATGATTCCATTGTGAGGTTAAATCAATGATATAATGCCAAATAATGTATAAAATCAAGCAGAAGGCTAACACTCATATATTTATGTAGGTATTCAGTGCTTAAGAATTACTTATGGAAGAGACTTTTTCATGAAATACTTAAGTGTGTCCATCAAAAAACTACTGGTCGTATGTGTGGGCAAATTCCTAGACTCTATGATGCTCCATCGCGTCTTTTGGCAATATGTCTTCATGGCGGTGTGCTTGTCTATGTGTGTGTGTTGACATACTACATACCTCCAGATTCCAGCAGCAGGATGACTGCCTTAGAACACAAAATTTCTTTTCCAACTTAACATATCGTGATTTTGTACAAGTCAGTCAGGTAAGAATTAATTCACGTGTACGGATATTAAGTAACTAGTACATCGGACATTTTAGAAAAGGAACTTCCATTAATGAATACAACCTATGAATTACATATTATTTTCATTTTTCAAAGAGAAAAGATATAAAACTATGAGACATATTTTACACAACTAGAAAGTATGTGATTTTTAAACCAAATGTTCAGACACCAAGTTCAGATCATTACTAAATAAAAAGCTGTGCTTTTACTTTGCCAAAGGAATGGTCCAGAAGTCTTCCCCGATTCCATACCATGTGGGTTAGCATGGCTCCTGCCAATTAATCCATAAGCCATTTTTAACATGGCCCATTCTCAAATTCATAACATTATTTTATCAACTCTGTGATGTGAAAAAATGTATACATGCATTGTATAGAATCAAATGGGTGTGACACTGGGAGTCAGGAGGGCGGGGAAGGGTGAGAGGGGGAGGGGAAGAAATTGTAACGTGAATGCCGTATGCATGTGCGCAAAATACTCAAGCTCAATGTAACCATTGTGTACTGCATATAAATATTACTAAAAACTGAGAAAAAAGAAAAATGTGTTCATGGTGATTACCAATATTAAAGGTAAAATGTGTTTAACTCTTTTGGAAAGATTCCCAGAAGAATTATCACTGGGTCAAAAGAGTTAAAAGCAACATATAACAGAGCCACATGTGCACCCATGGGCTACAGCAGCACACCTAACGATAGTGGAATTGTGAAAGGTGCCTAAACGTGCATGTCACCAAGGGATACAAAAATGGCGGCATCTGTACACAATGGAGGAGTACTACTCTACCCTGAAAACGGATAGATGTGAGTCATTTGTAGGTAAATGAACACATCATACTTAGGGAAGTGAGTCAGACATGGAAGGTTAAATATTGCATGATTTCTCTAATATGAAAGACTCAGAATACAAATAAATAGTAGAGTGAAATGCGGGAGATACTGGGACTCGGGAAGAACATGGGAAGGTGAATGAGGGGAGGAAAGGATTGTGAAGTCGGCATGATAGAAATAAAAATGGAGAAGATGAAATGCTACAACTTCATAAGATACTTCTTTTATCTGATTTTAGTATTTATTGAGGTTTTTATTTTTAACATATTCCTTACCGAGGGAGCACTGCTTCTTTAAAAAAATCAATTTTGTCATGCAAAAAGAAAGAAAATTATGAATTTAGAAATAACAGAACTAAGAAAACAGGTTTTCGGAGTACATCAATCAAATGAGATGAAAATCACAATCCTTCCAACAAGGAATACAAAGAGATGATTTTATCACTCAATAAGAATATTAATATGTGGGGATGGGGAAAAAGAATATTAGTGCAGAATATCTAATTTTTAAAAAAGTTATCTTTAAAGTTGCTATCCACATAGTTTATTTAGAGACCATGGCTTTCTAAAGTAGGACTTTTTCAGTGCTTTTAATAGCCTAAAAACAGAACAGATATATTGATCACATTAATTTCATATTCAAATTGAGTCTAAGCTGAACAAGGAGGTCAAATGCAATTCTTACTTAGAGCCAACAATGTAACTTGGTTTTTATTTGAGGGTGAAGCGTGTGAGGGGATCTAGTTTTGCTCATGGATTACGCTAGCTGGGGTAAAAATTAGTGTGTGTTGCCAAAGTTGCTTTTCAAAAATTCACTGCCCAGGATACACTGCATTTTGAATGACTTTCACAAACCTTAGGAGAATTCTGTAAATTACAAAATCATTAGATACTTTACCAGCTTAAAATGGGAAACATCTTTTACCTGCTAATGTGGTTTTGTTCAGTATTTTCATTTTAATGTGAAATTGGAAAAATGATCAGACCTTTGGTTCAATGGTTAATTACCTACTAAAACTAAATATTGCTTTCCAATTTCCCCCCACAAATTCCACTTCTTTAATTAAATCACAAGAATCTTATGTTAGGAGAATTTCTATAAAACCAATAAAAGCAAAATGTTTAGAGATGTATAAAATGACACTGGCCCGACGTATTCTTCTCCCACTTTGTAATCATTCTTTTATTAACCTGAGCTCAATTCTTCAGATACAAGAACCAAAATGTTCATCAAAAACTGAATTACTATATATGGCATGGTTTAAAATACGGAACATGTTGAAATAAAAGTATTACAGTAAGAGACACACTGCCAGCAGCTCCCCCTCGAGACCCCCCCTCACTTGAAACACAGCTGCCCACAGCTCTTGCCACTCCTCGGCGCAGTTCCGGAAACGCTCTCGCACCCATGTTTTCACTTGCGCTGTGGTGGCTTCCTCGATGCATTAAATCCCTTCAAACTCTGACCTTCCACGTCCTTCTCAGCGTTGAGAAGGCTCAGAGGCTGCATGGCCCCGAGGCCGTGAGTGAGGCCCGTGAGGTCGTGCTGCGCTGTCTGCAGTGAACCTATTGTTCTGTTGGTTGGCCTTTGGCTACAGCATTCACCGTATTTTTGGTCACACTTCCTAGATACAATCCCAGAAAGGACTTCCAGAACTGCTTAAGAAAGTGGTAAGAATGGTGGGACACGTGTTTCTGAAACGGGGCAGGGGCCAATTTGAGGGGGATCTGCGGCAATGTGTCTTATACTATAACAATTTTTTTTTAAAGGAAGACATTCAGCATATTTTTGATCACCCCTTCTGTGGAGTTTATATTATTTCTGAGTTGAACAAAAACTCTGAATGTTTTTACCTCAAAACATCACAGAGTAGTAGCTGGAAACCTTAAAGGTCACGTGGCAGCTGTCTTACAGTCACAAGTGACCAGCTCTCTGTCGTCCTGTTCAGGTACAACCTTTCTCCCTCCTTCCTTGCTGCTGAACTGACCGGCCTGAGCAGCCACTGATCAGTGGGGACACTCAAAGAGGTGGGCTTGCTCCTCAACACTTTCTGGTCACGCACGGTCCTCTCTGGTTCTCTCGTGATTCTGGCCGTCCTGCAGGTGGAGCAGTGGCAGACCTTCAATTTGGACTCTTCAAAACGCTTCCACAGTGACCAGCACTGGAAGACGGAAGTAGCACCCGCTCTGGAGGGAAGAGCAGGCATGCCGGCTGCCCAGCAGGGTAGACATGGTGCTGTCCCTTCACAAAGCTCTAACTTCATTGTCACTGATACGTGTCCTCAGGGTTTGGTTTCGTCTCTCATGCAAGCTGATTACGCAGGTATTACATGGCCCCCTGGGGACCCGCCATGGGAACTAATGCTTGGAAACATAAATAGCAAATGCTGATGCTCGGGCTGCAATCCCTGTGGGTCATGACGGTGTTCATGCATGTGCCACGGACTTCAGTCTTCTGCCAGCACCTTAAAGTTTGCTAACCGAGCAGGGAAAACCTCAGACTTCACAATTCTCAACAGGTTCTCCCGATACCTAAGACAGGGGCAGGACCCCTGGGATTCTCTTTAAAAAACGAACTTTCTTTAACTGTAGAAAGTTAGTACTCTAACGCCACACACAAATTTGCTCTTGAACGTGACCTACAATGAACTCGACTGCACTGAATTACCTCCCAGCTCAAGAAAGAAGCAAGATGCTTTCAGACATGGTACCATTCGACTATTTCACATACTGTATGTAGAAGACGGGTTCAAGCATTGGCGAATTTAGGGGCTGGTGACAGGGGTAGTGTTACGGTACCAAACTACTGGAATTCACTGTTGTTACGGACAAGGACTTCCAAGTAGATAGTCATCCATTTCTGACTTGATCAAACAGGCCGTTTCTGAGCACCTGTATCTGAACTGAGAGGACACCCTTGGGAACGTGACATGGTACACAGCAACCTAAAGACCCTGTTTAGAAATCACTAGAAATCAAAGAACATATGGAATTTTCTACAGCCACAGATGGACTGCGACAATAAACTATTACCACTTCCATTCGCAAGTGGCGGGTCACTCCTCACAGGCTACGCTAACCCACAGGGCAGACCGCGGTCACCACAGAGCCATCGTGCTCACAGGCGGAAGGCAGGCAACCTACCATCTCGGCTAACTGCAGGAGGCTACCACTTCTACCCACAAAGGAGCCATCTTCAAAATACTCATTAATGAGATGAGAAAAAATGACTAAATTTTCCTTGTAGTTATTTTGTTTAGTAGGGAACATCAATTACTCCTAATTTACTTACACCAAAATATCCAAAGGGCACAATTAATCTCCATCATTGAAAAGTGTTCCAGAAATGTCACTTCATAAGATACAGCCTTTTCTTATCACTACAGCAATCCAAAATACTCAGATTTTATTTTATTATTTTCTTTGCACTACATCAAACACACACCCCAACAGCAGCTGCTGCTGCAACTTCAATTCTGCAATAAAAAACAAAAAATCCATGATACAGGTGATGGGGCTTTTCGATAGATGACATTACGCTTCAAAGTCACTCCTGTATCTTTGACCTTCTGTTTATAAAACTGATAAACATAAAAAAATATGAAATTCTAACATGGAATGTTTGGTCATGGCCATAGAATCCATAGGGTGATGGGAAAAATATTTAGTCAAGACAGAAAACAGAGGGCCCAAAAACTGAAACAGAAAAATGTTCCTACAATTTCATATCAAATATGGATAAGCGGATGCACAGACAGGAATTTAATGCATGCGTGCATGTGCACGTGTGTGTGTGTATTCTAAACTATATCTATGATTCTGTACTTAAGACAGCTACCCACACACAGATCCTGCTTATCTTATGCTCAAGACTTTATCCACAAAAATGTCATTTTAAAAGTCCCTTATCCTTGTTTGGATGGCATAACCTTCATTCAAATACCATAAAGAAGATCATGAATTGTTACATACTCAGTTTTTGCTGTCCGTTTATGAATAACAGAAATGTGTTCTTTTAAAAATGGCAGCTACTTTTAAAAGAATCTCCATCCTTGCAGGGCTTTCCTTTTTCCATTTACTTTCCAATGTACTAAGCTAACATGGCGGTGTTGCCTACAGAAATCTCTTATAAATGTTTCTTGAAATGAGTGACATCTCAAATTTTGAGCGATTCTCAGACTCTAACTTTGACACAGAAATCCTAGCATGAAAACTTAATTTGTTAAAGTGTCATGGTGTAGAGGGTCAGGGAAGAGACAGCACCATAGAATGAGAGAGACAGAGACAGAGAGACAGAGAGAGAGGAAAATAGGACAGAGAGACACAAAGAAACGGGGGCGGGAAGGAGGGGGAGAGGGATCATACGTCCTATGGCCTTAACAACAGGTCAAATTTTACTCAAAGTAAGAGGTTAAACAACAGATTTATCTTTACCCCAACTAACTTTGTAATTCTCGGGTCATTTTCCCATGTTAAAATGCATTCTTTCAACAACCTGACAGCAAGGTGTAGGAACCCTGAATCTACTTTATACAGAGACAAATTTAGCATAATTCATTCTGAGCTTTTGAATTCCTATGCTGAAATGAGGCAGGAATCCCAACTGGCCCCTTACATATTAGAAAACACCTCTCCAAGCTCTGGATCTGGAATGCAGGAGTGTCCAGGAAGCTGTCCTTAGAAACAAGAGGCTTCCACACTACTAGGCCAATCGCGCAGTAAACAGTCTTACCATACAGTAAAGACAGTACAGGCGAATTAGGCTGTAACAATCACGCAGTCTTTGAATCCGTCTTCAGTGGAAGGTCAGCAGGTAGGTGGTGCCGACTGCGGTCATTTTTATCCTCGCAGTAACGTTCTATCAGTGAGTGCTGGCGATGCGCAGCAGGCCCATTCTCGGTGGGGAGCTGGGCTTGCACATACTGTGCGTCACCTGCTGCGCCCCTTTTCCCCGCCCCCCTCCCCCAGTTGCCAGCTGCCCTGCCTTTCTCCACAAGGGCTCCTGTTTTCATCACCTCTCTTTCAGAATCTCAGGGCAACCTGACTTAGAGCATGGCCAAGCTTCTCCAAGCAGGTGTTTGTTCTCCAGGCCCTAATTCTACTCCTGAGAGAGCTGTGAATTCCGGCCCCAGCTTGGAGAAGACTCACCCGCTGCGCCCCAGGCTGAGGGTCCATGCACGCTGTACTGGAAGAGGGAGGATTTCTTCACACATCAGGCTCTTTCCCTTCCTCAACTGACTTTAGAGTTCAGAAACAGAGCCCATCAGCGCCCCCTCGGTGGAACCAGTGGGCGACCCTTCTAATGGGCCAGACGACTTGGTTTTAGTGATGTCCTCTCCCAATGTGTCAGCAGAAATGCTCATCAACTGCCTCCCTTTTAAACATCCATACGGCTCTTGGAAATTTCAGCCCACTCACCCTTTATATATCGTCAAAGGAGTGTGTGTAATGCATTGACTCCATAGCTAGGCCTTAGGGTGATTTTTCTATCATGTTTTCTAATAATTTTTATTGCCTCTTAGAGTAGGAAAAAAAAAACAAAATTAAAAAAGCCCAAGTTGGCAGAACAGAAACCAGTATTAGGAAGCATTTGCAAGGTGAATCATATTTTTATTGATTTCCAATAAAATGGAGTACTAATACGAGGTCTTCGAATTTTCATCTTTTTTAGATGACTGATTGTTTTGCAACTTTGTAGAAAATTCCCAACAGGTAAAGCAAATTCTGAATAATTTAAAAGGAAACATCCACTTACAACCCTTTTCTGAACGTAATTTGATATTGTAACTTTTATAAAACACAACGTTCAAGTGTTGATAAAGTTGTTCATTCTTCACTAACAAAAATACACATAATAGACACATTGCAATTTTATAATGGTAAATGCATCTCACTTGACATTAGCATTTTTATTTTATGTTTTAAAAAAGAGTAAGGTTAGCTTCAGCCTACTGAGTGTTTCATGGAAAGATTCAAAATAGATGAAAATATGTAAATCTATTTCACACTTAAAAATAGTAACACAGTCACTTTTAAGAAAGTTTTTCATGTACCTCTATAGTCATTCAAAAACGTAAGATTCTTACCACAGAGGGCAGTGAGATCTTCACAACAGCAGCCTGACTACGGAGGCTGTGCTCCTGCCCAACCACAGGCTCTGCCTCCCAGAGGGTGCGCTCGCTCCCTTCAGCGACTGTCCCCACGGAGCTGCTGTGGCTAACACTGTCCGTGAGTTTTGTCATTTTAACTTTCTGAGTGGAATCTTTTTGTTTATTTTCATTTTAGTGTCTTTTACGCGGATGCCGCCAGGCCTGGCGGATGTGGCGCTGAAGAACCGAATCCAGGACCTTGCACTCATTAGGAAGTGCTCTAAACACGGCGCATTCCTCCTGCTCAAGCGGAACCCCAACATTGACGGGTCTGTGTGTGGCTTATCTGAGTTAGGATTGTGGCGGCAAAATTCATCTACGTTCTTTATTCCTTCTGCAGGTGGGGTTCAGTTTTATTAATTCCTGCCAGCCTACCCTACGCGGGACTGACGGAGGGTGCTTCTTTTCCTATTAGCCTATTTGTTCGCTGTTACGGCGTGTTTGGCTACTACATAAAGAGTTTCTGATGTTCTTCTAACTCCATATTTAATTTTGCCCATGGAACACTCAGTTTATCAAAGCTGTCCTTTCCCTTTCTAAAAAAATAATGGAAAGTTTGATAGATTTAATATAAATTAGTTATTGTGTTTTCAGTTATTACAAAATAATTTCTAACAGGACAGAGAACCCAATTTTGCACCAAAGAGACCTAAGAAATTATGTATGTCACTATGCCCTGTTCAACTTTGTTTTAAATTTTGATTCTCTTGCCTCAGCAGGCTCAGCGAATGCTACCTTTTTAATGAAACAGTTTTCCCTTTTTATTTTTTAATTCAGAGTATTCTATCAATCAACAAGTTATTCTCTATTAAATAAATATACACTAAGTGTCCAAAACCACATCAAATGCTGTAATGAAAACATGACACTATTTTTGAAGCGTTACCAGTGTTACCAGGGTTGCAGGGCTGCATGTTACATTCTGTGTGTGCAAGGCAGCACCCACGGAAAAGAACATTTACGAGAACGGGTGAATGCAGGAGAAGTTCATGGTGGACATCAGTCCCAGAAACATGAAAGTGACACCAAAAAGGGTGGGAGTCCAGAAAGAATCTGTGTTTGCTCTGTGGTGTAGAGCTGGGTTTCATGGGAATAAATACACTGAGATCTGAAAAAAGTGAGCTGTTTCCAAATAAAAAGGTGACATTAATAATAGCATTAATAATGGCTCATGACCAGAATACACCAAGACAAAAGTGACCTCATCTTCCTGTCTCTAGAATGCACTGATTTTTTCTCTACACCAGGAAGGCTAATTTTGCAATGCTACTGCAGCGACCACTGGAATACTCAACTACTTCCTAAAGTAATGGTACCCACTTCCTGTTTGCTTCTCCTGAGATCGTCTGTTGTCTATGGCTGAGGCCAGCTCCCCAAAAGGGGTACCAAATAGGGGCTGGAGGAGCAGCTCAGAGGTTAAAGGGCTTGCTTAGTGAGCGTTAAGCACTAAGTACCCGAGTTCGATTCCCCAGCACCACATACGCTGGGCGTAGTGGCACATGCCTGTAATCCCAGGACTTGGGAGGCTGAGGCAGGAGGACTGCCCTGAGTCCAAGGCCAGACTGGGCTCCATAGTGAGTTTAGGACCAGCCTGGGCTACAGAGCCAGACCCTGTCTCAAAAAAAAAAAAAAAAAAAAAGAAAGAAAGATAAAGAAAAAGGAAAAAAAAGTGGTACCACCAAATAATATACATGTCTGGCAGCAAACTTAGGGAGAACAATTTAACAAAAACGCCCATAGGAAAAATGTGTGGTCCTTTCAAAAATACACCATTTTTATTGTAAATAGATGGTCCATCCATTTTTCACTGATTGGTGTATTGTAGACATGAAGGGATGAATTAGTACAATATGGAAACAAGCAAAAAAGCTGTCACCTTAAAGAAAGGAAAGGGATAACCTCGCTACCGTGGCTCTACCTGCTCACCCCATCGCGAACGCTGACTTTCTCCTCCTGCTCCTCAGCGCGAGAGCCCCTTCCAGAGACCGCGTGCCTTCTCTGCCTGAAATTCCCAATCTGGGCTGGGCAGGGCAAGCATTTCCCCATTCTCTGTCTGCAAAGGCTCTGTTCCTTCTTTTCATGAACCAATGATGAACTAACTGTAACACTACTGATTTGGTTTTGTGTGTGTGTGTAGGTGATGTTTTCAAAAAGAGATGCTCAGTTAATGGGTGTGAAAAAGAGTAAGAGTAGCTAACATTAATATGAGAACTGACCCGACCCTTCATAAAACAAGTATGTATTGAATTCCTGTGTCAGACATATTTTCATCTTAAAAATAATATTAGAATATTAGGGTAACTATCTAGTCATTACAGAGACTCCAGGTATTTTTGGGAGTTCCCAGTATGTGAGAATTTTAGTCCTAAAACCAGGACTATGCAAAGCAAATTGGAACAGCTTAAGTTACAGTCATAATACACTCAGGGGTTTTGTTGTAAGAAAGATTTTAGGAGAGACATACAGTAGAATTGCCTTTTCTCCCATTATTTACAAAATTAATTGATTTTACATTTGAGGGACAGTGAATCTAACAGAATAGTGATAATCTAAAAATACCTGAAAAAGTCATCTTTTGCCACAGATACATACAGAAGAGCAGGCTATTGAAGTGCAAACCCCTTCCAGACTAAAATACTGAGATAAAATTGTGTTTGCTAAAACGTTTCTCTAAAGAAGAGAAAAAGTATCTAACTTTACAACATAAACTCTCCTTGATTCCATAATAATTCAGACTGAATTCACAAAGTAAACTTTATCTAAATCTTTCTATATATTACCAGAGAAAGATAATACAGACTTCAAAAGACCATTTGAAGAAAAAGCAAGCTGGCTCACCCTCAACACACAGTTTTTTGGAAAACAGGCACATCATTAAGTTTTCCAAATATACTGAGCCCAGAATGGTTATCAATTTTTTATGAAAATGAAGCAGTCGATGCCTATGAATTTCAAATACTTAACTGCCTACAGAAGATGTGTTTATTGCCCCTGTAGATTAACAGCAGTGTCCCCACTGCCTCCCTCTCTCACTGTGTTTCACAGCCTTGGTGGCGATGCACAGCTGAGGCTCCTGCAGCTGCTGCAGGGCGCAGAGCCCTGAGCACGCGGTCACCGCACTGAAATTGTCCTGTTTGTGAACTTTCAGGATTTTCTGGCAGAGACATATTGATCTTGAAAATACAAACATGTGAGAAATTCCATGCAGTATATTGCACCATACTCATGGAGAATGAACCTACATGAAGCTCTCTTCATCTTTCAAGCCACCATCGTAAGTGCAGTGCTGTGCTGACAGGTCTCTGCTTCCCCGTCACGTGTCCTTCCAGCCAGTGCGCCATGAGAACCGTCCCTCACATCTGTACTGCTGCAGTCTGCGCAGCGCGTCCCCGCTCCGACCCAGTGGACGTGTACATGATACACAGCTAGGCCGGCTTACCGTCTGATGCCTGATGACGCAGTTTACTCAATATCACTACGTGTTTTACCTGATAAAAGATGTTGTGAGTTATTTGCAGTGAGGGCTTGTTAATAACCAAAAAGAACAATGAAAAGAACAAGGGGAGAAGAATAGATCAGAAGGATTTAGGCGCTACGTTGGCGTCACCCTGGTGATGGCCAGTGGGTCCCACAGACAGACTCGTATGGTGACAGGCTCTGAAACAGCTCCACACAGCCTGAGGAAGAGCTAAGAAATAACTTCCTGTGGGCGTTCATAAGGATAACCAACTTCAATTCACACAAATATTTTTGCATATAACTCTTTTATAATTACTGAAAATTTAAAAATACGCAATTTTGGTTTTCCACATATTTTTCCTTAAGTCCTCATGTAAAGCAAATGTCTTCTCTTAGGAGCTTTATTAAAGTAGCCGACACATACCAGTGGTCAGGGCCAAATGCACAACGAGTCTCTTCAATTTCATCAGAAATTGATTAATACGTAAGTAAAACTGAACAAGCCTTAGCCTGTGTGCCTGATGGCAAACCCCAAGTGAAAGAACCTGCCACAGCTGTGTCCCCTGTGTCCCCTTCCCGGTGGCCACCATTCCCGTTCCTTTGCTCCCCATCTGATACGCAACCTACAGTTTTACAAACAATAATATAGCAGTCCTCCATATGAAGTCAAGATAAAAATACTATTCAAAAAATCATTTTTTGAACAAAATGTTTCCCAGAAATGAATTGGAGGGAAACTATAAATATAACTGCTAAGATTGCAAATAAATTTAGATATAGTTTGTCACATGCAACTTTTTAAGTGTCTACTTCACATAGATCAAAAAATAGAATTATAAAATAGATGACAAATAGTCATAAATGAAAAATTACGAATCAAAGGCAGAAATGGCATTATGGAAGTAGAGGGCATTAATCCACATGGGGAATATCTAGCATCCGGCAGCGATTCTGTTAAATGTCGGTAACTGAAGCTAATGAACATACCCAGGCACAAGCCTTTCCTTCCCGTCCAAAGTTTGCCTACTGATCAGCTGACTCCAGTGACCAACCAAAGCTGCATGAAGTGAACAGGCCAACAGAGAAATGCAAGATACTTAGGTACAACTAGATATGCGGGTATAATTCTACATACTTTGAAAACTGCTATACAACCAGACAATATATTGATATAATAAGATATGAACATCTTTTTGTAAGCATTTATTAGTTAAATATAAGTAGACTCATGAACCATCAAGTTTTCTCTATGCAATTTGCCTCAGGATATTGAAGGTAAGTGTATTTGCTGTATATCATGTTTAACACAGGCTTTTGCTTTTACTATTTACTGAACAACAGCTAACGATTTTCCTTACAGAAATAAACCACGTGGAATAGCAACAGTCAATCAGAACAAAACTGACTGACTTGTGTCACTTTATAGACCAAGCGTCAATCTTACGACCTGGCCCGGCCCCTGCAGGGCCAGGCGGTCGAGGGGCAGAAGTCGCACTGCTTTCTCCTCAGACCAGGATCAGGTAAGCAGACCCAACAAACAAGGACGGCCTCTGCACGCCACGCCTGCTGCTGTCTCGTCCTCCTCCTGGACGCCGAGCACGACACGAGTGAAGAGGACTCAGAGACTGAGGAATGGATGCTTCCTGGAAACCCGAGGATATTTCTAGAGAAGCCGATAAATCAAGATTTTATAAAAAGAAAATGGAAAAGTAGCATGGGATAAGATGTCACGGGGCAAGTTTCTAATATCCCAAGTGACGCACAACACCTGTTTGTGAAATAAATGCTTACTTTACCCCCTAGGCTGAGTCCAGAGTGAGGTCTGGGCAGCAGGAGAGAGACCTTAAATACGCACATTAACAACTTAGGGGAAGAAAGCCGGGCTGTTTCTGGCTACTTCTTGTATTTGTCTAACGTTTACAAAATGTTCAAAATTAAATACAATAGAAGGCATGACTTAAAATTGGAAAATGGGGCGGAGGGTGGTTACTAATGAAGTTTGGCTCATTTAAGAAAGTTGTGTAAAGACAAGTTCAATTAATAAAATGTCTTCCTCTTCTTAGAGAGCAAACAAGACAGAAAGTGACAGACGGCAGGAGATCCAAACCTCCTGTGCACCAGGGAGGCCCCTCGGGCCGGACAGGCCAGTTAGTTCTGAGTGATGGGCCTGGCGGTAGGCCTGATAGTCTGCATTTCTCTCCCCCCCCCCCATTTTATTGATATGTATAAGTGCAAAATTTAAGGTTTAAAATGAAGTATAGCATTTTGTGCACATATCTTGTCAAGGTGACAAGGATTTTCCTACTCTCCTGTCCCTCCCCTAACCCATCCCTCCTTCCCTCCCCACCTTATCCCCCTGTTTCACTTTGTTTTTTGTTTTAAGTTCCATAAGAGATCGTCTGCATTTCTTCTATGCTCTGAGGTGAAGCCAGGCTGCTGGTCCACTGCCAGCTGTGATCGGGAAAATTTCTAAGATTCAAGCCCATCTTAACATTTCTATACTTTACGGAGAGTCTCAGTTGGTTTTGTCAGTGTTTTTGTTGTTGTTTGAGACCACAGCCAAACTTAAAGACACAGAGAACTTAGGAATTAATTACTCTATGAAGTCCAAAATCTGCTCCTATGTGCACAATGGGTGGTGTTGTGGTAAATTTTGAATTTGAGTGTCATAAATTTTCAATAACACTTCATCATCTGAGATATGCCATCTAGTATCATCAAAGTGTGTACCTTTAGAGGAAATGACTATAATCTCTTAAGAAAGGTAGAGAATTATACCAAGCTCTCTACATCAATAACATCTATTGCCCGTGGGAATCTCCAGCACTTAACTTGCCAGGAGCCTTGTTTTCCAGAAAGACCACAGTGCAGAACTTAAGTTGAGGAAGCAAAATATCACTTTGAATTGTTCATCTAACAATTGGAAAGCCGCTACATTATATCCTAGCAGACCCACATTAACATGGCCTCCTGTAATGTTTCTTACTTCTAGACCACGTGTCAAAGCCATGAAGCTACGCTGCTCACTCCTGGCACTTACTACGCTCACAGGGTGTAAGCGCTCTACTTCATTCCCCAAAGTTACTTTTTTTTGGAATTCATAAACACCGTCCTCCCTTCTCTATCCATTGCCATGGCTTCTCTCTGTTGAGTCCATTACACCCTGGTTTCCACGTCCTGATTTGCTTGGCTCTCCAAATTTTATTACCCATGTCCCAACTCATTCATAGGAGCATTATTTTTGGGATTTTGAGTAATTACTATCTTTCCCCTAGCGCTTTCTCTTGCCCTCCTACTTACTTTCATATTTACTTTATATGAGAAACTTTACTGCTAACATCACCCCGTGGGCGTTCTGCTCTGGTTGCTAAATGCATATGTTCTCTTTTGTAGCAATGAAAAGCAATAATATCCAATCTCACAGTACACTAGTAAACACAAGGATGCAACGCATCATGTTATTAAACCAATAACAACTGTGGATACAAAATAAATGTCCAGGCAATATTTACTTTTAGCGAAAATAAAAAGAGTGTCAAATTTTTCATCACTGGGCATACCCATGTGCAAAATTGTGAAGCATTGATGGAGGCTCAAAATCCCGTGAGTGGAACTGAGTCATGAAAATGATACACTGTGCAACAAGTCAGGTTGGTACGAGATGCTGCATTCAATGTGGTTGGTTCTATTTTTACTTAACTCCAAGAAATGACTCTAAAACCCCAAACTAATATTAAGAGCAAGGCAAACAGAGGAGTCAGTGACTTCCTGTGATCTTTCTACACAGAATAACCTTTATGATCCTGTTAAATGGCCTGTGTCACCCTTTGGGCAAGATCTGCTAGAGGAGCCAGGTCTACGCAGGGATTAAAGTGGACAGTGACCTGGCTAACTTGCTCCTATCCTTCCTGCGCTGACTTCACCTTCTCCCTTTTCCTGGTTTACACTTCTCCACGCGGTTTCTGTTGGTCCTGAAAGTGATCAGGCCACATTTCCAGACTTAGATCACCTGGACTTCATTTCTAGAGATCACCTCTTGACCAACTTTCCTTAACCTACTTCAAATTTTTCTCCACTCTTGTCCTGATGAGTCATAGTCAACTCTCCCTTACAACATCTTCTTTTTGGCCTTGTTCTTTCTCCATAGAACGTATCATTTTTCTAACAAGCCATTAATGGGCTGATCTGATGGGATGCGTTTGTTGCTATAATCACAGTTTTTTCTCCACAAAAGTGAGAACTTTTATGTTTTATTTCTACACAAATGAAACAACCTTGGATTGGATTGAGGGCTCAGATATTTTGTGCCCCAGCATCCAACCCTTTCCTTTGTGAAGAAATAAAACTTATGGAACTTTGACTATGAAAGCAGTAAACACATCTTCCTAGAGGCTTATGAAACTCATTACCAAGGAGGCGGAACACAGAAGGGTGAGCTTAGCTGGCAGGGTGGAGGGAGTCCAGGACTTATTAGCTCTTAGGAACTCAACTACCCTTGACAAGACCCAGAATACTGCCTCAAAGCACTGCTTGTTGGAAGCTCGTATCCTGGGGATGTTTTCCAAGACAATGAACCAGGAAATGAAAACAAGAGATTAAATGAAATTAAAATAAAAACACGAAGACAAGCAAAATGAAAAAAAAGGCTATTTACAAACTTAAGAAAATGTGAAGGGAAATTTATGATTATAACCGTACCATTTTCTTTTCTTTGTTTTGGAGATAGGGTCAGGTACTATTGCCCAGACTCATGATGAACTCATTATGCAGCCTCTTAACTCCAGCAACTCTCCTGCCTCAGCCTCCCAGGTACCAGTATTATAGGAGTGTGGCATCATGCCCAGCTTGTGTGGTGCTGGGGAATCAAATTCAAGGTTTGGCACTTGCTAGGCAAAGGCTGTAGCTGCTGAATGGGGCCCCCAGTCCCACCACGGGGTTTTATAGAAAATTATTTCTGTTACCAGAATTAACAGATTTCATCACTTGATATAACTAGGGTTATGATTTTATTATTTTCAGTATGCTATTACATTATGCACAAATGCACTCATTTCTTCTGACACTCTGATAGTGAATTTTGATTGTGAAAAGTTGACATATTTTATATATGCAATTCTTCCGTCCATTATACCAAAAATGATATACAACAGACCGCCTTTTATAGAAATTGGAAAAATGCTACAAAATTAAAGATTATTACCATTAATTGTGTGTGTGTGTGTGGTACTGGGGGGACGGAGCCCAGGGCCTTCGCACTGAGTTACACTCCCAGCCCATTTTTATTTTTGATTTTGAGACAGGGTTTCTTGCC
This sequence comes from Ctenodactylus gundi, assembly GCA_004027205.1. Lineage (NCBI taxonomy): Eukaryota > Metazoa > Chordata > Mammalia > Rodentia > Ctenodactylidae > Ctenodactylus > Ctenodactylus gundi. Next base: position 206,911 of record PVKB01002274.1, read on the forward strand.
AAGTTGCTAAATTGCCCAGGTTGGGTTTAAAATTTTGATCCTCCGCGCCCCAGCCTCCCAGAATGCGAGGATGACAGGTCTTCTCCAGCAGGCCCAGCTCACTGCTAAATTTCTGACATTTCTTTCCTCTGCCTCCACTGTGTGTATTCGACTTCATATGGAGACGCGAGAATCGCCTCCGTGTCAGGAGACGCCTCCCCCACGGAGCCTGCCTTGGGAAGGGCAGCGTTTGGCCTGCGGGGTCTTCCAGTTTTCCTTTGCCCGACACGGGGAACGTTACCTGAGTAGTGGCAGGCGAACCTGAGTCTCAGAAGCGCGCGGTTCTGCTGGCGAACGCGCAATTTTCCCTACCTACCCACCCAAACTTGAAACACCTTTCTCCTGCCCGTCTCCCCCACCCTGCGATCTTCCAGGCAAATACATTTTCCCTTACTGCAAAACACTGGAATTCCACAAAAATTTCCTACTGCATTAAACAGCTCACAATTTTCGGCCAATAAAAGCGAGAGGAGGAGGAGGACGCAGAGCTCAAGGTGGGGGCGACCGGCGTTACCTTCCGTCTGGATCAGAACACCAATGACGCGAGACACGCCACGCTTGCCTTCTGTCCCTGCCGTGGGGGAAGCGGGCTTTCTGCTTCCCGCCCAGCACGTGGCGTGGTTCCACCCTGCACGGTTTTTAAGATGGCCATCTCTGCCTGTTTCGCCTTTTTGGTACGTTAAGACTTTAAAGCACTGGAGTTTACGCTCTTGTACGTGGGTGTTTGTGGGCCCGTGGGTCGCGTGGCTGGGGGTGCCGTGGTTATCCGACTAGCCACGCGGATGTTTTCACGTGCTCGAGGCACTGAAACATCTCGCGTGACCCACAAATATAAGCACAGGGCGGCTGAATACGTTTTGGAAGGTGTCCGCCCAGGCTTTACGCTTCCGATTAACAGACTTTTTACACGGGAGGCTCTGGGAGCTCGGAGGAGACGCGAGCCTTCCTCTTCTTACATGGGAGTGCGTACGTGCGTTCCCCCCCACTGGAGATCTCAGCTGGTGCCCACGAGAGTTTCTACTCCGTCACCACGCGAATTTAAGAGAACAATCGTTTACTTTCTTTGTGGCGTTTTTCCCGGTGTTCCATTTCCAGGGAGCCGGTATCTGCTTACAAACAGTTGGGCCACCGCTAAGGAGGCTTGATTTAATTCCTCCTTTCCCACTGTGTCCCAGCCAGAGCTGCAGGGCTCTCTCCACGTAAGCGGTGGTATGTTCCCTGTAGAGCTACACATCTGAGTGACTTTTCCAAATTAAGGAAGACCCAAGATTCTAGGTTCAAACTTGACAGTGAAAAACTTTCTGTGCTCAGTAACTGCTCTCCAACACAGGTCAGAGATCTGAGCACGGGGCCTATTGGAAAGCCATGAGGCAGGCCTCTGTGAAACCTCGGAGAGCTGGGATCAGGGGCTCCGGGAGGATGAAACAGTAGGATCGCCAAGTTCAAGCCCAGCCTATGCGGTTTAGCTGGTGAGACCTTGTCTCAAAACTTTTTTAAAAAGGGGCTGGAGATGTAGCTCAGTGAAGGCCTAGGTCCTCAAGCTCTAGTACCACATGTACACACATACACACACAAGAAAGTGAGCTGTTAGAACAGGAGACGTAGATGTTTATCTTAAACAGGTTCCCACTTATTTCCAATATTTTCCTTCTCAAAGTAAACATGGTGCAAACTCTTTGCAGAAATGCACTGCCCCATGTGGTTGAGAAGAGATTGTAAGTCAGACGTCAGGCTTGTTCTGACTGGTGGGAGGAAACGTAGTCGCCCCTGCATCTGCGGGGATCAGTCCTGAGACCTCAGCCCTGGGGTCTCACAAGCACGGGTCGGAGCTGCCCCCAGCGATGAGGCAAGCCTCACCTCTTGGCAGTGCTCTCCTATTGAGTTCTCATGCCTCTGTTGATTGAAAGGAGGCTGAGATTTGCTCTGTTTTCGGGAGAAGGGTCTTTAACTAAACCTGTTTCTGGTTTCAGAAGAGTAAGGACGTCTGTGGTGTCTGAATCCAATCTAGGTCCTACAGGAGCCTAAATGCACTCTAAGCCACGGTGTACATGCTTACCTAAGAGATGGCCACAGCAAGAGGTGAACAGCAGTGATGAAACAATTTCACCAACATACCAGGGCGAAATTTCGGCCGGGTGCGAAGCGACGCGGGCCTACCGGAAGAGGTGGGCGACGAGGGAGACAACGGGTGTCGTGCCGGAGTGAGAGCTGCCCCACATGGGCATCTGGGTCCCAATAGAGGACCCGAGACGGCTGACCAACCGTGAGTTCAGTAAGTCCCACAGCGAGCCTGCGTTAGGCCTCTTGTTCAAGAACAGAGAATGTACGATGCCTGAATCCCCTTCAAGCTAGCAGCTGCAGCGGGTAAGTTGTGTTCTTGACACGGCCGGATGCAGGAGTGGAATCTACAGTGTATTTCTCGGGTTGCAAGATATAATGACTTCAAATAAAGGTTCCATGATGAGGATGGGTGTGTTGTACAGACAGATACACATATATTTAACATGATACATACAATACACACTCATTATGTACACACACAAATAAAACCTCAGGCTACGAGATCATCTGTCCTAGTGGAAAATACCTGAATGGACTCACAATAATATGTTCTTTTCTTTTTTTTTTGTCTGGACAGGGGGTTGAAAGAAGGCCTGTGTACTGAGCTACATGTCCACCTCATTTCGGTATTTGAGTTTGGTCTCACTAAGTTGGTAGCTGTTAAGTTTCCCAGGTCAGGCTAGAACTTGTGATCCTCCTGCCTCAGACTCCCAGGGTGCTTGGATTACAGGCCTGTACTATCGGACACAGTATGTTTAATTTTAGAGATACAGAGAGAAGCAAGAAATCAGTGATGCCATCAGGAGCCCAAATTTCCCTGCACATCTCCTATCAGGAACTTGCCGACGGCAGTAAATTTCTCTCTCTCTCTCTCTCTCTCTCTCTCTCTCTCTCTGTGTGTGTGTGTGTTACCGTCACTACTCCCGCATTTCTCCCATAGGTAAAGTGGGAGGATACCTGGGCATCTAGCCCTTGAAAATACACTGCCTGCAAGCCCCGTGAGGTGCTCTCAGCCATCAGAGCACAGTTATTTTGCATTTTTATGACTGACTTTGCTTTATTTCTGGCCCTCATACTGATGGTGTTACATAAGCCTCGGAGCCCAATTACTCTGCACAGCCGTGGCACCTTTTAGCCATCATGAAATTTACATACTAAAGTGCTTTTAGTGCCTTTTTAGAACTTCCATAAAACCTTATTGTCCATAAATCAAAGATAATTCAATTTTGGACTACATTACTTCATTTTTAAAAATGTAAATCACAGCAAAAATACTGATGAAAGAAGGGATTTTTATAATTGCTTGGAATCTCTAAAACAGGCACCACGAGCAGGTTAGCGGGAAGAAGAGCCAGCCGGGCACCGTGGGCTGGGCCCGGGCCGGCAGCCTGGGCAAGCGCTCTGCCCTCCTGCTCCCTGGGTTCCTCACTTAGAACTAGCCTTCAGCTGGGAACATACTCACGGTCCCTGGTGCAGTGTCTGGCCCAGCAGTAAGTCAATCAATTCCAAGGATTTTAGTAATGGCTAGTGACTCTTTCAAATCAACATAAGTCACTTAATAACCTCACGACTGCACAAAATCCTGCAGAAGGCAGCCTGTGTGTCTCCTAGCTGGTCATTCCTACCGGGGGAGGGTTGCTCTTTCTCTCATTGTCCCCAAGTCTGTCTATCCGGAATACGTGTCATTCCTGACCCAACTTACACCTTGAAACTCTCTTAAGTAATGGGAGATTTCTGCTGCATTTCGAACATCTAGAATTAGCTTGTTTTCCTTCCTGTTTTATTAGCTAGTCATCTTCTGGGCTTGGGGTGTAGTTCAGTGGTTAGAGTGCTTGCCTAGTCCAGGAAAGGCCATGGGTTCAATTCCCAACACCACATAAAAATTAACTGCACATGGGGTGCACGCCAGTAATCCCAGCACTCCAGAGGCTGAGGCAGGAATACTGCTGTGAGTTTGAGACCGTCAGTCTAGACTACATCTTGAGTTCAGGACGAGGTTAGACTAAAGGGAGACCCGGACTCAAAAAAAAAAAAAAAAAGAAGAAAGAAAGAAAGAAAGAAAGGACGTCTGTGGTGTCATCATCTGGTGAGTATATGTATACGTGTGTGTGTGTGTGTGTGTGTGTGTGTGCGTGCGTGCGCGCGTGTGTCTGTGTGTCCATGTTCCTACATGATACACCAACCAGTATTTTCCTTTCTGGCTGAAGTAAAACCCTTTTGTCGCCTTTTTAAAAATGTACGCGCTCGGGTAGATCTGCCAGGTTTAGGTTCAAATCCAGGGATTCGAATTCTGGCCTTAGAACGCTGCTTGGCCATCCACAGACCCTGCTTCACCTCCTACTCCTGTTATCACCCTGGAGTCTCCTTCTGATGCTAAGCAGCTCGGGACACAATTCACCATAACGGACAGTCTAGTGGAATGGAGAAAATGTCCTTAACGCTCCTTAACAATGACTGTAAAACCCATGGGGATGGCAAACGAAACAGACTGGTTAAACTTGTATGTGGGAGATCCATTAATAAACACATGTATATGTATGTATACCTATTTATTATATGCAAAACAGGAAGGTCACTAGTCATAAACCAAAATGCTCCATGGCGCATCTGTACCTAACCTTAGTTTAATTTTAAGAGCTGAACAGAACTAAAAGCCAAATTCACCTTTGAATACAAGAATTCCCAATACAAGGTGTTACTGCTTAGATGTAGCATGTCTCCTTAAAAGTGTCACTTACTGGGACGCAGTGGGATAACTGTGGAGCTGTGTGTCGTTGGGGATAGGACCCGGCTGCAAGGGCCGGATGCTTAGGACTTGACCTCAGAGGACTGCGTCGAATTGTTGAGATGTCTGTGTGGGGGACGTTCTGAGCAGAGCTGTCAGGTGTGTTATTGACCTGTGGACCAGGAAGTGAGGGAAGGGTCCCCACCCTGGGGGTGAGCGCCCACTTGGCAGCCTGGACTACATAAAGGTGGGAAGAAAAACGTTGTTGCAGCTTCTTCCTGGGGAAGCCCAGCCTTGCCTGGGTCTCCAGACATCCCCTTGGCTCCCGCTTCACGGGCTTCTGTTCGCCCTATCCCGAGCGGCTCTCCGCCCCCGCCATGTGCATCTCCTGTCGTCAGCCGCTCAGAAACGGACGGTGGCAGACCTTGTGCAATTCTGAGCTAAATGAATCTTTTCTCCCTTACATTGTAGATGTCAGGTATTCTGTCGCAGCAACAAGGAAGTAACTAAGAAGGAACCTCTGCTATTGGGAGGAAAACTGAACTATGGCAACCAGAACGAAGAATGGCTGTCGGTAAGAACAGGCCTGGGACGCGCTACACGCAAAGCTGAGAACTTCTAAAAATCTCATTACCTTGCTGGAAAAATCGTTTTATTAATCATGTTTGCCATCACTAAGTACTTAGCACAAATTATATCTAATACATAGTATAACAGGACTACCACCTATTTTTTTTTTTTTGTCTAAAAATCTGTGCTTCCGTTAATGAAGGCCAATATTTTTTCACCCGCTTTGCTGCTCTTCCCCTGGAGCGGTGCCAAGGCAGGCCCTCGGCACTCGGTCGGCGCGCAGCCTGGCTGGCTGGCTCCCGCGTTTCCACCCGTCTTTACCTTGCCTCCCCTCTGGCCACTCAGGCTCACACTCCGTTCTGATGGATGTCCAAGCATTAGACCACCACCTAACATCACCACCAGTCATAGAAAAGTCATAAACATCCAGTCGCTGAAAAACCCATCAAGAGAAAGAGACACAGCAAAAGAGAAAGAACAAAGAGAAAGGGCGAGAGAAAAGGGGGCGAGGGAGAGAGTCCCTAACTCGACCAAGGACAGTCCCGGCTAAGCTTCGGAATTCTGCAGGGATCTGCTCAGACGTCCAGCTACACGTGACCCACCGCCATGCTCCTGCACTGAGTGCCCGGTGGGCAAGCCCACACCAGGTGTGTGTTTTAAATGGAATTCCTGGTTTTAATTAAAATCCACCCTTTGCACGCGGCCCCTGCCCTGGTGAGCTCCCACCAGCAGCATCGTGCCAGCCTCTGTTTACCTCCCTGTTTCACACACAGGTAATTCACCATCAAATTGGAAGTTTGGCTGGACCAACCTGGGCTTCCTGGTTCCCCTACGGGGGATCCATGTTGCCTTGTGGCTTTCCGACACTGCCCATCGTGGTACTTGGTACGGCTACGATCCCAGATCTCTCATCATCCACCCTCCATTGCCTTGAGGCCTTCCACTTGTGGTGGGACGCGACCTTCCTCCCCCGTGTCCTGGCTGTGCCTTCGGAAGCGGGGATCAAGCCAACCGGGGCACGCACCGTGATCTTACTGATTTCTTTCGCCTGTGCTGGCTGGGGCGCAGCAGGGGTCTTTACAGCAGAAACAGCGAATGCCCCGTATAAACCCTTAAAAAGCACGGAGCAGACACTTCTGCAGCCCGGACGATGAGCGGAAAGAAGAGGCCCACGTGGACCAGTAGCTGGGCTTTCTCGCGTGATGCCAACCCACCCCTCCACCTCGCACAGGGGCCGGGAATCAGCCGGGAAGGCTCCTGGCGGGTCTAGGTCCGGGAGGACGGGGCGAGGGGCCGGGCAGCTCCCGTCCCGCGGCTCGCCCACGGCCCGTGGCCTGGAAGCCTGCGCTCCATCCGGCTGCTTCCTCCCGCCGTCTCTCCAGCCACTCTTCATGTAGTTATCCACCAGTGAGCGCGCTGTCCCAGTTACTAGTTCTAGTTATTAGGGCTGGTTGTTTTTTGGCAGTCTCACTCTGTGGCCCAGGCCAGTCCCGAACTCCCTGCGGGGCCCTGGATGACCGGCAATCCTCCGGCAATCCCGAGTGCTGGGAGGCCAGACGTGCACCGCCACGCTCTGCCTCACCGGTGCTGGGGAACCGAACGCACAGCCTCGTGCCCTGTGCGCTTCCTGCAGCCCAGTCACTGTTTCAAAGTCTGCAGAACATTAGTAAAACACAGAGTACTTCCCTAAGGGGCTGACAATCGGACTCCCCTGGCTACAGGACCCACACTGTATCAGCGCTGATTTTAATAAAAGAGACTGAAAGGAGAAAAACCTCCACAAGCACCAGCTCTCCTCTCCATTCGCTGTCTTCAAAGCACACGTGCGTGGCACCAAGCCGTGCCCACACGCAAGGCCAGCCTCTCCCTGCTCTGCCTCTCGCGGCGACTGTTGAGTGACTGCGTAACTTCTAGCTCTGTATAATCTGTCTCCACGACACCTTACCTACATTGGATAGTCATGACGTATACATGACATGTTACATGGTGGGTGTTTGCATGCCACTCAACACTTTATCAGAACACACTGCTGTCATATTTAACTATAAGGCATGATCAGATGGATGCGACAGGACTTACCAACAACTGTACATTGGCCATTTGCTTCTCTCTAGTTTTTGTGTTCACAACTGACTTTGTTTCTTCAGAATGGGGCGTTGAATGCAGAGCCAGCCTGCAGCGTGCTGGGGCACAGGCCTGCGGGGACTTCAGGCTGCAAGCAGTGTGTGCAAAGGTTGCATATGTGAACCTCTGACTGATCTTCCTGAGTCTCCTTTTGAGGAAATTTGTTAGATCAAATATTCTCAAAATCCTAACACATTTTGCCAAATATATGATCAAAACTGCATTTAATTAAGAAGATATATGAGTTACTGATCTCTCTGCATTTCATCAAATTAGTCATGCTTTTAAATTATCTGTCTGTTAACTTTTAATAAAAATAGAGGTGATTTGAGTGGTGAAGTGAGTCAACTGAAGAAGATTAAATATGTGAAATATCACATGGTTTCTCTGACTTGTGCAACCCAGAACACAGGCATTCTATAGAACCAAAAGGGTGCGACTGTGGGAGTTATGGGGGAAGGGGAGAGTGCGGGAGGGCCAAAAATGGGAAGGGACAGTAAAGTTGATGCGACATGTATGTGCACCAGATACTCAAGTTCATTATAAACATGATGTTTTCCATATGTATATATAAATTAAAATGGTGGAAAAATGAATAAAATGATACTGTCTGAAAAATGCAAATAAAAGGTATGTATAAGGTGCTCCTTAGCTCTACAGATGAGATTAAATTTTACTTCTGTGGGGTTTCTATTTTGTGTTTACTATCATGAAATGATGTATGTGGCATCTTATGCTAAATGGTTTACATGTGAGAGCAGATTGTGATCTTCAACAAAGACATTACTTTTAAAGTATCCATTCAAAGTTTACAAATCTGTGAATAATCTACCATTTTTACTGGAAAAAGATGACTGAGCTGTTCTCAACTCAGGAACTTTCCTATTAATATCAGAACTTGAACACACTGCATGTTCAGAAATGACTTTTTATCAATTATTCTTGAAACTATATCTGTGTATTTTTCCCAAAATAGTTCTTTCCTGGTACATATTTGGGATACAGAGTGTCAACATGGACCCTGGGGGATTGGTACACACACATAACCCATCTTAGTTCCTGGGACTTGCCGCGGTGCGGGCTCTTGTGACCCGCCTTCCCTTTCCCTGCACAAAAATGTATCTCTCACTCAGTTCTCCAGTTCCACGGTCAGGAGCTAGCAATTTTGGGGGACTGATGGGTTTGCTCATTTCGTGCCCTGCCCTCTCTGAGCAGCCCGGGGTTAGAGAATGAGCACCACACATGCAGAGAGTATGCACTGCTACCACCACAAGAGAAAGCTGCCCTTCGCGCAATCCATTTCTAGTATAACAATGGAAATAGAGGGAAAAATGTAACAACTTAAAAAGTAACGTTCTATCTCAAAGCATCACCGATCATTTTTAAACATATTTTCCCACATCTTTTGAAAGCATATATATATATATATATATATATATATATATATATACACTTATATTTAATCGATGCATATTAATACAGATTCATGAGATAGGATTCAACATATTGATACATACATATTCTTATATTTGATAATTTTCACCCTAGTTACCCCTCGGTCCATTTCACATCTCTAGCAGTTTTCCTTTGACAGAATGTTTTGTAACCAACATTAAGACTGTTGATTGTCTTCTTAATCAAATGAGAGACAGAAAACAGCTGAGAGTGCTAGTGACAATTTTAGGCCTCAGTATGCGGGAGGTATATTCTGGAAAGGAAAATGATAAGAATCTTCCAATATCCCAGTGTCCTCTTTAAGAAAGCAGGCCCACAAATGTGAAATCGAGCTGCCGCTGGGAAGCTGAGCTGGATGACGGTCTCGTGTTCCGGGTAAGAAATATGCTGACGACTCTGACGAAACCGCTAGCCACACCCGAGACGCCGGCTGCGAAGTCCTGAGACTCAGCCTGAATCTGCTTCAGCAGAATTCCAAGGCCTTCCTTCCCGTGTGCCTTGCTCATTGAAATCGAAAACAGGCCTGCTGTTACCTACTATATATTTTAATGTGTTTTTTTCACTTTGTTTGACGATCAGCTCAAGATGACGGCCTGATTCCCAGCATCCTCCCCTCCCCAAGTAAAACAAACAAACAAAAAAGAAAGTTTTCCAAACCAGCCACACTCTGTCCTCAGTGATTCCCCGGCCCAGCCCTGTGCTTCTCTGTCTGCACGACTAAGTCCCTTACTTGCATCTGGAGATCACTCCTAGTTTCTTTTTAAAAGTCATTTTGTAAATAGATGAATTCCAAATTCTATAACACATTATAGACACGGGGTCTGGGGAATCCGTGAGCATCTCTACCCATGCCTTTTTCAGAGGTTCGCCCCTTTCACAGCTGACCACTGCCTCTCTTTCTACACTGTCATTATGCTGGGGCCTTTTAATGTCATTATTTTTGTGCATTTTATAAGAGCGACACCTATCTATAGTCAGTCTTTTGTTGTGCTTGGTGCATTTCACCGAGCATTGCTGACTCAAGGTGGCCCTACTTTGGTTCAAAAGCTTCATATCTGTCATTCTTTCTAACTGCATAGTACTCTGTTGTGTGTAGGTATCACGTCTTCTTAACCATCCCTCTACTGATCAGCACACAGGCTGTTTCCGGCATTTGGCTATTACGAGTTATGCTGCTATAAACATGGATACGCATGTGTCTTTCTGGGAACATGCCCAGTACAGCAGTACCTGGATGAAACGAAATTCCTATTCTCAGCTTCCTAAGGAATCTCCATGCTGCTTTCTATAATGGTTGTATCAGATTTCATTCCCACCAACAGTGGAGTAGAGTTCCTTTTTTTTTCCTGTATCTTTGGTTCAAATACAGTGCCTGGCACCCAGTAGGCTACCCACATTTTTAAAGATGAAAATGAGTGTGTGAGTATTATCCATCGCTCTGCTTATCTGTAAAAGGTACTGGATACATATTCATAAATGATAGGTAAAGTTTACCACACAGGGGCCAATATGGCCTGCTCTTGAATTTAAAAAACATATAAATGGATCTAAGAGCTGATCTCGGTGGGGGAAACAACTTATTTTCCGCAAAGTGGCGATGCAGAATCTGTCTGGGCCACCGGAGAGCACACGTGCATTAACACACGGAGAGCACACGTGCATTAACACACAGAGAGCACACGTGCATTAACACACGGAGAGCACACGTGCATTAACACACGGAGAGCACACGTGCATTAACACACAGAGAGCACACGTGCATTAACACACGGAGAGCACACGTGCATTAACACACGGAGAGCACACGTGCATTGACACACGGTAAGGCGCCAGCTTCCACTGCTAAGTGGGAACAAGCAAAGGGTGAACGACGACGAGAACAGTCGTCATCAAAATAAAACAAAACCGACCCTCAGGCATGTCCCCCGCCAGGTGCAGGGGCGTACACCACAAGTACATATTTGGATTCTCTCCATGTGGTCTCACGGGTGAGAAATACTGTTTTACTACTGCATTAAAAACAACTGATCAATGAATTACTATGACTGCAGATGTTAGATAAAAATTACAAAATAAATATAAAATACCTGAGGCAAACTGAAACGATGGAAGATGTTTATCATAACGTCACATTTAAGAATATTTTACTTCTCTATACCGGAAATGTTGGCTTTCTTTTCTGCATATATTCTGTGCAGTAACACTGATGCGAGGTGCTGTATGTTTGTAAATGTAAACATGTAATTCCAGACTGTGTTTATCTCCCTGAGGGATATAACCGCACAGCACAGCCAACACTGCACACTGACCGGTAATATCACTTTGAAGCAAATCGATATTTAGTGTGAATGGTTATCAACAGAAATGCATTTGCTGCAAAACTAAGCTCAGACTGCAGCTAACCCCAATAGACGGAGGGCTTCTAGAATGAAAAATAATCACACTAAAATCTTTCTTATTAAATCTCCAATTGAGTACACATTTCCCTAAATTCTCAGCTCCTCTTTCTATTCTTTGTGTGTGTGCATGTGCGTGCATGTGTGCGTGTGTGTGTGTGTGTGTGCATGTGTGTGTGTGTTGCCTTTCTCATATTCTCTTGAGTCAATTTGGGAGAAAACAACAGGGTGCTGAGGCGAGGAAGAGGGTTCTGAGACGCACGGAGGCGGCGGGTTCTTCACTGCAATATATTTTTTAATTTAAACATTCAGCCTATAGGTTGATTCTGCCTGGCATACAGCTAGTGATATCAAATACAGCAGAAGAGTAGATTCACAGTAAGCACAGCAGCAGGAAAGCAGGAACCATGAGTCTGAAAGTTTCTTCTGCTTCAACTACAGTGATGTGAGATACACCACACTTGAGGACTCTCTGGCCAAATACAAATTTCCTTCTTGGAGGCAGATATACTGGCATGGCGAAGGCTTTCAGAACCTTCACAATAAAACAAAATATCTTATTTTTATTTGAAAAGCACTTCTCTAACTTAAAACCTGTAAGACAGCATGGAGCATTTGAAATAAAAAAAAAAAAAAAAGGCAACAGACTGGCTAAAACTGCCCCACTTTAAAGGCACTGTTCCTAGCTTCTTTTCGTCAAAAATATTTTACTAAAATTATTTATAATTACATGTTACCTTGCTTTGATCTCTAACGGCCACAAAATACATTTTCTGTGTAAAAATTTATCTCAAGTTTTGAAGACATTATTATTTTTTCCTTCAAAATATGTAAAAGTCACACCTGGAAGAAGACTCTTCTTACACGAGCTGTTTGACACTTAGCATATCCATAATCAAACCGTACTGCAGTGTTCCTGGTTTGTGACGAGCCCCAAATGCGGTGCTGACATGTTAGTCCCAGAGGAAAACTAGAGATGAAAAATACTTCACTTGGCTCCTAAAATAAAATTCTACTCCACCAAATATATCCAGACTCCACCTTTTAAGTAGAATAATTGAATCTGGGCATTTTGTGAGGATTATTCCCAAGCCATCACCTGCCCAAGGCAGGGCTAATCCTTGGTCAATGAAATGTGGGTCTAAGTCCATTATAAGTACATAATGAAATCCAAAATGGAATGGGTGCGTGGACTTCTTAGAGACTAATATATAAAAATAATCCAATGCCTGTTCTACAGAAATGTATAGGAAAGAGAATTCTTACTATTCAGACATGTTATTTAAATCACCTCTCCGTTTTCGTGTTTAAAATAGTCTCTTACGGAATCCTGTTAAAGGATTTGTGGCCATGACGCTATACATGTTAGCGCATTCCATCAAAAGTTACATGTCAGAAAACATTTCACTGTCATTCCCATGCTGTAATTCCACCTGACTTTTGGAAAGGCAGAGGTGTCCTCAGAAGTCCTTTCCAATTAGTAAGACCAAGTTCTAATGGACAACATAAATTTACATAATAACTGCAACAAAAACTTCCAAGCAGGCATTGCGGGTATCTAAGCATTGCAGCCTGACATTAGTGCTATATGTGCACATATCTGTATACGTATTGTATTAACGGTGATCAAATCCTAGGCCTTGAACATGCTAGGCACTAAGCCACACCTCCAGCCCACAGTATCTGACATTTCTTTAAATAAAATGCAGCCCTACTATCTATGGAGAGTGGTAGAACCAGAGATACAGAATTTCTCTACTGACTTGTGATGTAAAGCAGACAAATTAAGGAGTTAGAAGAAACAAAACAGTTGGAACTTTTGTTTTTCTATGTTATCTTTCCATCTATTTTGTATACGAGCACGTTCAGAGCCTTCTAGCACTCCATGAAAAATTTGACTTCCCAGAGCTTGTAGATCTGATAGTCTAATGAAAGGATTTCTAATAAACAGGGGAGGCTGACAGAAAGGGATCAGGAGCCAGGACCCTTTGGTGCAGCAGGAGGCAGGTGGAGCGGCCTGGGGGCCGGGCAGCGAGACGGGGAGCAAGTGAGTGTGATTCTACTACAGCCAGAAAACAGAGAGGAGGAAATAAACCCTTCCATTATCAAAACGGTCACAATGGACACGTTGATTACCATCCTAGAATATGAATATAGAAACCTGGTATCTTTCCAAATGCATTTAAAATATCTTGAAATGGAAAAAGCATTTTCCATGAGATATAATTATATGACAAGATTTCAAACTTCGGTGTCGCCTTAGATAACATCAGATAATTGTAACCATTCACTGCTTGTCCTTTGTGATAGGAAAAGTGGAAACCAAATTTTCGTATTTGATCTTAAGGAGTCCAGAGGTTAGAAGTTCTTCCTTCAGAAAAATAGTATCAACTGGAATATTTCTGATCTAAATTGCGTCTCTTGAAGGTATCTATGATGACAGAGGTCTTTTGCATCAAAGTTGTTAGAAAGAAAACTACAGCCTTTCAAAGGCCACATAATATGTCCCAAATGGGGCTGGAGGAATGACACAGCCCTTAAAGCACTTGCTCAGTAAGCACAGGGCCCTGAGTTTGTTTCCAGCACCACATAAGGCAGGGGTGGTGTCATACAGCTGTAATGTCAGTACTTGTGAGGCTGAGACAGAAGGATTGCCATGAGTCCAAGGCCAGCCTGGGCTCCATAGTAAATTCTGGCCCAGCCTGGGCTACAGGGCAAGGCCCTGTTTAAAAAAAAAAAAGAAAAAAAAAGTGTGGCAAGTGCAGGAAATACTCCTGAAAATAATGCAACAGAAATATTTTGTTTTCATCCCACCTAATCTTGAATTGCTTTGGGCAGTAGTATCAGATATAGACAGGGACCTGGAGGAGGAAGCCTGGTGAAAATCCTTGATTGTTCATCTACAATCTGGGATCCTGAATTCTCTAAGAGAATGCTTGGTTCAAAAATAGAAAAGGAAAACACATCCTTGGACTTTCATATATGCAAACCTATCTTGAAATATTTTTATTGTTAACAAGTAAGAGGGTATAATATTTATTTTAGGATTTCTTTTAATTTATCTGTTGGATTTCTTCCTTGATACTGTTCAGAGATTTAAAATTGACTGGGTGAAGTTCAGTTGTATGTGGGACTGTAAGGAGACAGCCAGGCCACCAGTTCCCAGAGCAAGTGAACACTGAGGTATGTTGCAGAGAGCTTAGTTACCTCTTCTTCCATACTGATTTCATGTAGTCAAATATAACTACTGCGTTCCCTTTTCTTTTGTGATTGAGATATTTAAATTAGTCACTGATTAAGTGGTTGACTGGCCAACTCCTGAAGATCGCCTTGCACCAAATCCTCAAATACTCAACCCTTGGGATTACAGCTTTGAGTGTGGCTGCTGCAGGGGCTGAAGGATACCTCAGCGGTTACGGCACCTGCCCAGTGTCTAAGTTCCTCATTAGCTGTAGGAACTAAAAACCCAACATCCACAACCTGCGGGAGGAAAGATGTATTTCAACGCACCGTTTCAGGTCTCGCACAGTCCACGCATATGGCAGCTGGCAACCGAAACGTGGAAGCACACAGCAGAGCTGCGCACCCTACTGCAGTTACAAAGCCAAGCAACAGTAGCCAAGCCAGTCTGGAGACTTAGGCCAGGCCGGGGCCTTCCCAGGAAGAAGCTGCCACGATGTTTCTCCTGCCTTCCTTTACTTAGTCCAAGCCCACAGCGGGTGCCCCTCCTTCACTTCCTGGTCCACAAGTCACTAACACAAACCCAGCTCTCATCCTGGTGCACCCCACCAACCTCAACAAGCTGACACAACCCTTCCAGGCATCTACCTACCTTTCCAGCGAACCCCTAACTCCCAATAGCACAGATTTCCAGTTATCCCACTACATCCAGATACCTAAGGCTTTTGGGGGACATTTCAGCTCCAAACCATGGCACCTCACAAGCTCAAGACTTTGCGTTAGATTCTCCAGCACCACAACAGTCAAACATGACACACACCTGTAATCACAGCACTCAGGAGACTGAGGCAGGAGGACTGCTGTTAGTTTAAGGCCAGCCTGAACTGTATAATGAGCTCAGAACCAGCCAGGACTACTGAGCAAGACCATGCTTCTAAATAAACGAACGAGTAAGACTCGCACAGAGAGTTGCAGGCAGGGAACCACACTTGCAGCAGGAGGAGGCGTCACCTGTCTCTGAAAGTCGCTGTGTAGCTGTGCATCCCAACAACCTAGCCACACGCTGAGAAGGCCGCCTGCTGCCGCAAGATTCGTGTGCGTACTGATCTCTCAGTGAGCAGGTAGAAAACCAGGTCCATCTACAAGGCAGGTGTGAGGACAAACCCATTTCCTGTGAAATGATCCTGAGCCCATGCGCAAGAAGACAAAAACACCAGGTCTCTGGGGGCGTCTTTTTATGACGTGTTGATTCGCCTCGGGGTGCACCGGAATGAGCGGGCTGAGAAACGGGGGCTCTCCCTCAGGGAGCCCTCAGCGGACCTCTGCTGAGGAAAGCTGCCATGGCTTCCTCACAGAGATGCAGTCAAGTTTAACACCCAAACAACTCTTCTTCCACTTGATGTTTATCCCACTATTTTCCATGGCAGAAAAGAAAACAGAGCAAGGCTGGCCTGTGCCTTCCCTGTCTCCAGAAAGCCAGGATGTTGTTGACCAAGTAGAAAGAACAGGATGTTATGGAGCAAATGGCGTCAGCCCTAATTATTAGGGCTAATGTTTATTATGGGCTTAGAGTGGGCCCGGTCGGGTGCAGTTCACCGTGATGCACTTAATTCCTTTCATTCCTTTAAAAAGTGCTGTTCCGGCTGTTACTCTACTGACGTCAAGCGACCACAGTGGGGCACGTCGCTAACCAGGCTGTCTTCCCTGTTTTGCAGAGCCAAGATAACAATACCTCGAGATAGCGAAACCCTTAGGTCGTCTACTTTTTATAAAGACGTACTTATAAATATAGCAATCGTCACGAATCATTTTGAGAATAAAGAATCTCAACGAATTTAGCATCCTCCTTTTCAGTGTTTGTCTCCATGCATTCGTGTTACACAAAACTGCAAACAGCATCTACACACAGACAATTCTGTGTCCTAACAATGTGATGTCAAAATAAGATAAAGCCTTAGAAAGCTGGAGAATCATTATACTAATCAAGGGTAATTAATTTAATATAAGGCCATTTCCCCCAGAGCTCAGGGATGAGCAAAGCACCAAACAGCAAGCAGTACATCAACAGAATTTGGAAACCCCAGGGGCTTATACAGTGGAATTTTGCCCCAAGGAGCTCGTCAGCATCTGACCTCTTCCTGCACTTCTTCTCACTCTCTCTGTGACATTTAAGGGACTCTCTCCTTGGCTGGAATTATTTGTACACGTCATTTCTTTAGCTCGATTAGAAACTGTGGGCTCAGGGAGGAGTCCTGACATCACTGTATCTCCTACAAACTAAAAATACCATAAATATTTGCTCAAAGAATGAATATATGCATATTAAAAGTAGAAAAGTAAGCGTAATTTAGTATAACAGATTTACAACTGTGCAGGAAAAAATGTGTCTTCTCTGCCTAGAAAAAAGGCCAGTGTACAAGAAATACATTATGCAGAAGAAAAACTTATTGGAGTTTTCAGGAGAATTACAGTTCATATCTGCAATGCTTTTGTTTTTATTCATTCCACCCAAGTGCCAGAAGGTCACAAATAAGGGATATCTGACTGGAAAACTATGTAAGGAAAGGGGACTGTCCAGAGCTATGTACACAGACGTTTGTGGGATTTTTGGATTGTTCTAACCTACCATCATCCACAGGAAAAATGAGTGACACAATTATTTGAAAGATACACACCTGATTAAAAGAAGCTTCTAGTCATACTCCATCACAAACATTTCCCTTTTTAATGGAAAATTAATGTCACGCAGACAGGTGGGGAAGGAATTTTTCTTTGTTAGCATGCCATTCTAGTTAACAATCAGCTTGTGCAAGTAGATCTCTACCTGTGTCCTGAAAGCTTCACTCCCTTTTCTGTGCACACATCTAACCCAGTTCCATCAATCATGGCTGCCATATTAACTGCATTTTTTCCCTCAAGTTTCTGAATTTTAATTCCTCATTTGGCAAAAGTAAAATATTTGGGGTAAATCTATTAAACCATTTAGAGATACCAAGGGACTGCAAAACAGAAGTTTTTGTTTTTTTTGTTTTCTGATCTCCAAATCTATTAAAATTCAACTCAGTCATGAATAGACGAATCATGGATTTAGAGTTTCATGAGAGCAAAACATTAAAATCCTCTGGAATTTTGAAATCTTACGTCAGTCTCTAAATTGTAAGGTAGCTTAGGATATATGGCCCTTGTCCCTGAGGTCTGGCACCGTCCATCAACAGGGATTAGGAGCCAGTTTGTAGGCCAAAAGGATGTCAGAATAACAGGCCACACTCTTATGGGCTTGGTGAAGTTGTGTGAGGGTGGGAGGTAACATAGTTGTGTGATTACAACAGAACAAAAAGTCTGTCTGGGCTGATGATGAACTCTACAACTTAATCCTCTTTATCTTATCTGCTTAAGAATGTATGTTAATTAAAACAGGATACTGAAGATTCCTTTTTCTTTTTGTTTCCCTCATGACTCAACTGGCTGTCCCTCCTTCGCCAACCCGTCCACCCGGCTGCCACTTCAGTGCTAGGAATGGTTGCCCATGTCCAGTCAAGGAGAACAACACTAAATATTTCGACTTCTTGGTGAAAAAATATAGCAATAAATATTTCCCGTGGTTAAATTATTTCTTACAAACAAAAAAGCTTCACCAGAGAGCACAAGGAGTATGCCGGCCTAGAAGCACTGCACGGAGCAAGCGCTGAGATTTCACCTGACACAGAAAAGAGAACAGGCGTGACTGTTTCTCTGTCTTCCTGATTTAAGGTTCCTGTTAAAACACGGGGTGTAGATTGAGCCGCTGGTATTCAGTGTGGAGGCCTGCATTTGAACTCCCAGAATTTTTGTTTCATTTAGTTTCTTGCAAATACACATACCCCAGATGTTTTAAATGCAAAAAATAATTCACTTCTATTACTTGGAAAAATACAATACAAATAGCATGGAACCAAATTCTTCAGTACGTATTCAAGAGATTAATTCAATTAAACATAGCTTACTCCTCCCTTGAATGTCTAATAGCTTGTGATTAACTTTTTACCCCGGCACGGCTCACAGACCAACACAGGAATCATCTTGCTTAAAACTACAGATAGATTCCTGGCCTCTACGCTCACTCTACACGTAAAGAAACTAACACGTGTAAACAGGCATCAGGATATTTGGTGACAAGGACTGGAGACAGTTCTTCTTGTCAGACTTTTCTGCTGGTATCTTGCCCACTGATCTGCAATAATCCACAAAACTAAGTTTTCCCCATTTTCAGGTATCCTAAATTGAGAGTCCACATCTTGCCAAAACACCTACTTTTAACAGGAAATAGTAGCACTAAACAATAAAGGGGTCCCTTGGGAGTTGCCTCAGGAATCAACGACTGGGAAGCAAAGAGCCAACAACAACAGAATTTTAATACTCGGCTATTAAATGCGTGGGCAGGATGAGTGGAGGGTGGGGGTGGCCGGGAGGACGCTGCACAGCTGTAGGTGCAATTTCAAGTAGCTGCCAGATAAAAACTTTGCCCAGTGGAACTAAACAAGTCAGAAATCCCTTAAAAAATCCATCCTAATACACGGCATATGGAAGTCACCGACGATGTTTAATTACTCCTGGCAGACGTGTCACTGGCACTTGCGGTAGCTAGAGTCTGCTTTCAGCTTTGTTCTCCCTATTCCCAAACTGTGTGACTGAATTTAACTCCTAACCTCTCAGAACCTCAGCGGCCTCATTTACAAAAGAAATACTGTACTAACACAGCGCTTCGCAACGTTTGGCCCATGCCGCTACGTTACTAATGTTTTCTTCAAAATACTATTCTGAAACCATTAGCTACATTTTTCTAAAACGCATCAATTTCAGTGCACATTTACGTTTTTCAAATGCCCATTCTCGCACAGCCGGATCTCATTCTATTTTAAACCCAAGCCTTCCCATCTCCTTCATGAAGAATGTACTTTCAAGTCATTATTTAGTTCTGTTACCTTCATATGCACAGTTAATTGGCTAATTCACTCAGTTAAAATCATGCCATAATTTAAAAAAAATTTACATTGTTAATATAGGTTAGTGATTCTCAAACTATAGGAAAAGTGTTAAATTCCATGGATATACATTTGAATTCTTCCTAAATGTCTTCAAAAATATTTGAATAATCACAAACGCAAAATTAAAAAAAAATCACACCTGTATTCAAAGAGTATCTGGGGAAAAAAGTGGTTTGAAGTATTAAAAAAGCAGTGTTTTAGAAAAATCTTTAAGACTTACAGAATTCTCTGAATGTCATTCTACCACTTTTCACAGTAACTTGGGTTTTTCTACATCTGCAAGTCAGATTCTCAGGCAAAGTTCCCACCCCCCTGCTTCAGGTAAGTCTGTTGTGATTTCTGGGAGTAGGAGGCTTATTCTCTGTAGCATCTGTATGCAAATCCAAGCACTTTACCCATACACACTGCTCTTTTACAAATTTTAAAGCTTTTCTGATATCTCAAATTTGATTTCAAAATGAAGCAAACGAGTAGATCTTCATGTTCAGCATGTTTAAATTTATACTGAACCTAACGTTGGTAATAATTTTATTTATTTTACCATTAGTAAAATGGAACTATGACAAGCATCTGAAAGGATCGTGGAGTTGGAGGAATAGCTCAGCATTAAAGTGCTTGCCAGCAAACGCTTAGTACCTGAGTTCAATTCCCCAGCACCACATTACTGGGGTGTGGTGGTGCATACCTGTAATCCCGAGGCTGCGGCAGGAGGACTGCCATGGGTCCAAGGCCAGCCTGGGCTACCCAGTGAGTTCAGGACCAGCCTGGACTACAGAGGAGACCCTGTGTCAATAAATAAATAAGTAAGTAAATAATCCATAGAAGCGATGTTTGACTGCACCTTAACTCAAGGCTGGTGGTGGCCTCTGTCATCGCAACAGCTGACTTCATTTATCCTTTTCTCTCACATCCATCCATGCTCAGCACTAAAACACCTCCCACAGCTCCGAATTCACGGAGGGTCAAACTGGGAAAAAGTCTAGTTGAAATCACATTAGGTAAGGAGACCCGGAGTCAACCAGTTGGCGTTGCTACCATGTTGGGTGACTGTCAACGACAAACAGAGCGGGAAGCGGGGATGTTCCAAGGGGGACACTGGACAGCGGGGAGGCCTCACCCCACCTGCTGCATTGCTGTGTGTCTTGCTCTTCCTGAATGTGAGGGGAAGAAGGGGAGGGAGATTCCACAGAAGCCAACAAGGCAGAGCTAAGTTTAGGTCCAACCTTCAGGCTTTCCTCACCCACATCCCTCTTTTAGGGGTAGGAAGCGAGAACTGATTTTGGCTCTACGCAATCAAGTCCTCCGGCCAGACATGCAATTACGGCAAAGTTAGGGTCCAAATCTAATTGTATGAAGTCATGCCATATTGAAATTATTTTTGAAGATATACAGAATTGTGACTAGGTTTAAAAATCTGAACTTAGAATGGAAATTCTTGGCTGAATCCTGGTATTTCCATCGACTACCTTCTTGAAGATACTTTACTTCTCTAAATTTCAGTCTCTTCATCCTTAAAAGTAATTAAATACGCTCTACTTTCCTTACTACATGTGCGAAAACCGCACCATATTCAATATAACAGGAACAGCACAATAAACTGCAACCCTAAATGGCGATGCACGGGTACCGCAAATAAATTAAATAATAAAAACGTCCAGGATATACAACGTCAGGAAGTAAATGAGGTCAAACCAAGCAAATCCCATTTTATGAAGCATGAGCTTAGACGCTGCCCTGTTTGCCTCTTCCACTTTCTGTATGCAGTACTGTTAGAACTGTGCACTGAATATTTCACTCTGTATTATTTTTTCAAATTAGATAATTATTTGCTCGTTTTCATCCATTCAAAAACTAATTCTAGTTTTTGACCTCTTTTAATACTCTGGCAATTTCATCATTCATCATTCTGGATGTTTTAAACAGAATTTAATAAAAGTATCTGCTCTTACTCCAAAGGAATATGATACAAAATGAGCATTTGTTTCCCCTTTTTTGGAGAATCCCGTAAGTTAAACTTTTATTTTGTTTATTTCTCACTGCTATAATAGTCCACATGTAAGCCGTGACCTAAATTGTACTATCTACTAAAATGACACTTATATGTTGTCTCATCAAACCTGGACTTGGATGGTCATTCTTGTCAGTTATGTCTATAAATTAATAGTAACAATAAAGGACAAAAAGTGATGTTGGTGTTTCACATACACTACTCATTTCATCCTGGTAAATTACTCCAAGCAATGTCATCATGTTAAAGGACATCTATAATTTCTCTATTTGAACACAAGTTAATAAAAGTAAAATGAAAAACACTAATTTTCAAAAACTTCTCAATTGCAAAATTTAAAAAATAATCTACATACATACGCCATCCCCCACCAATACACACCTGACCACAGGCTTCTTAAAGATCATGTCAGCTGCAACACATTTTTTTAAGCCTCAAATATTTGGATATTTTTGGGGTGCTGCCTCACAAGTAATGTGTACTGAGAGGCTGCCCTGAGCACCCACAATTCCACTGTGGTTGCACTCCCTGATAGACTTCATCTTGAAGGAATCTTTAATTATATTGCTATAAGTCAGGCATCAGGGCTGCTCTCTCATCACCACGCCATGGGTGGGCAGTGATTACTGAGGATAGGATAAGATCTAGTGTTTTTAATTTTCCAAAGGAAATAATTACTCCTGTGCAAGAGGGAAAAAATAGAGGAGGAAAGACAGACAGATAGAAAGATGGAAGAAAGAAAAGAAGGAAAGAAAGGGGATGGAAGGACAGGGAAGTATACACACCACTCTCCAATGTTTTTAAAATGCAAAAACAATTTTTCTTTTCTTCAGAGACCAGAGCAAATTGTGCTTACCTACCACCTAACAATTTAGACATTGCAGCCAGGACCACGGGAAGAAAGTACGTTTCCACATCTGACAACATGGACTGTCCTTGCCCTTTTAAGCAAACAACAAAATAAACAGATTCCAGAAACATCAGTCACAATAAATATTAAGGTATACACGGCAATCTACTTTTGAAACATTTTTATAAGTCAGTTCATAAAAATGATAAGGTGCTTCACCCAAGTTCACTGTGAAACGTGACCCACACAGAGCATGTACGTGTCAAACACAGTGGATCAAAAGACAAAAATGCAAAGTTCTACAAAAAGGCACATTTTTAGAAAAGGGACACAATTATACCAATAAACTTATAGCTTTGATATTCAGAAGAAAAAAAGGACTGTCTAATTGTTTCTATTTTAATTTTCTGCCAATCTAGTCTAGTAGAATTTTAAATTGGCAAGTAATCCCATCATCAGAGAGTGTTTCATAATAGGTAAACTGTAAGTTGTAGGGGGCAGAATGACCACATGCCCTCCTAGCTGGAGTCGGCGGGGACCTGATTCTCACAGGCTTAAGAGACGCCTGGTTTGTGACAGTATCCGTATGCAAGGATGGGCAGGAGGCCTTGTTTTTTTCAAGCAGTTTTTCTTTTTGAAAATTCTGTATACCTAAGCATATGACCCAAAGATAACACTATTATTGTAAAACACCTCTGCTGAAATGAGTAATGACATTGTAGATTGTCTAAACATATTAAAAATATACAGAAAAACAATATTAGAGTAGGGAGCAATTCAATAGTGTTTCCCACACAACAAAAACACCTTTCGGAATCATCTACTTCTCATATGGATCAACATGTATCCCTTCAAAAAATCATGTAGATGTATTCAGCTGACACCCCTGGGCAGGATGACAACGGGAACAAAGGCGAAGCTCTGCTTATAAGTCATTCTCTATGGAAACTGGGCAGTGGAACCATGACCAGCGTACCCAGCGCCACGTGTAGTGGCTTAGGGGCTGCACGCAGAGGCATGGGGTGACGGAGAGAGGAGCAGGGTGTGGGGCTGCGAGGTCAGAGGGCAGCACAGACGCGAGTGCGCCCGGGTTCCTGCCAGCAACTGAGCTGAAGGGGGCGATGAAATCCTCCTGAAGGTTCCGTGGTGACACTACATTGGCCAGCCATCCTCATTTTCATTTTGAAACAGGGTCTCACTAGGTCACTCTGTGGTCCAGTCTGGGCGTGAATTCGCTGTCCTCCTGCCTCAGCCTCCCAGAGTGCTAGGATGACGCACCTGCTTCCACTTACCAGCCCGCTCCCCTCACTCTGGCCAACTCCAAAGGGCCCTCAAGTATGTCGTGATGGGGCGGGGGGTTGAAGGCAGGGAAGGGAGGGTGGGGGAGGGACAAAAGGAGAGCGGGAAAGACCTTGTCACTTTGACAAGAAATGTATGTGCACAAAATGCTCGACTCCATTGTAAACCTTAAATTCTGCACTTGTACATATCAATAAAATGGGGGAAGAAAAAAGTTTAAAGAAGCATCATGTACATCAAACAAACAATGTTCTCTGTTGATTTTTTAATCACAATTTAAAATAAAGGCATTTTTTAAACAAAAGAAAATAAAACATAGAAACACAACTTGTCTCTGGTTCTATAGACGAAGAAGAGTGAATTGCCCTGAATGTCTTCCTTGGTTTTAAAATCAATTCACTACTAATGACATCTAGAACTTATTTTTGAATTTCATAAATTTAAGTATTACATTAGTCTTAACATGCTATAATTTTTTTTCAAATTGTCATGTTGGAATGATGGAAGATAGGGTATATTTTTCAAACAAGCAAATCCTTGGTTTGTCATATTTGATAATTAAATTTCAAAAGGCACATGTTCTACGGCTCAGACGTGTTTGTTCATCAACCGCCCACTTACCCAGTGGGCCCGGTTCAGTGTCTCCTCTTTCCAAGGACAATTCTTGACTAAGGCATCTTAAAGCTTCTAATGCCATGCACCTATAAAGCCCAACAGCACAGAGGCTTTTACTGGCAAATGGAAGAAACTTGAGAACATCATGCTCAGTGAAATGAGTCAGAAGCAGAAGGTGAAACATCGAATGGTCTCTCTGATATGAGAGTCCCAGAGCACAACTCCTATGGAACTTAAAACAAAAAACAAAGTGAACCAGGGAGGTTGGTCGGGGAAGGAGGGAGGGAGGGAGGGAGAGGAAGGGACAAAAGGAGAGTGGGAAAGCCCTTGTCACCTTGACAAGATATGTATGTGCACAGAATCCTCAACATCATTGTAAACCTTGAATTTTGCACTAACACACATCAAGAAAATGGGGAAAAATTTAAAAATGCTTCTAATGCCCTTGTCCCTTTGCAGATTACACACAAGAGGGTAAGGGGAGAAAGACAAATTAGAAAATGTTTACTTAGTGGTGCATGCCAGCAAATGGAGAAATGGAAAAGTTTTAGGAAATAGATCGTTGAAACCCAAGCATCCCACGGAACTAACTCAAATGAACACACAGAGTAGTGGCCAAGGGAACCTACCAGAGGGCCACGCCTCTCCCTCTCTAGTCAACCACTTGGCTGTTAGACGGTCAGCAACTATACTGGCTTCATATCATGGTCATACAACTAGATTCTGTTGATTTAGTAATATTTTAAAAAAATCATCGGATGATTAATTCATTAAAATGCACGAAAGAAAAATTAACTGGAGGATACAAAATAAGAAGAGAGATTACTTTGCTCTAGAAATTGGGGAGAAATCAGGATATTGCTGTCAGCTTGTGCCATGACCCAGGCGGTGATGAGATTTTGTGGTTTCCTTAGACAGTATTACTTCTGCAGGAGTCGCTGGTCAACTCTTCTCTTTTTGCATGGCCAGCAACCAAACAGCTTCCCCATGTCAGACGGAAAAGCCGGGGACAGCACTCGCAACTCTGTACCAATGGATCAGTGGACACTGCATCCTTCCCCATATCGATGAATCAATAGGTCAATGGACGCTGCGCCCTTCCTCATGCTGGGAAGACGTTCTCATCTATAACTGGGCTTGGTTGCTATAAATGTGCCCCCTTGTGGCTGCAGAGTCCAGCGGGGACATGTCCACAGAAACCAAGACCGTGACATGAGATCCGCAGGAGTGATCCCTCCACAAAAGGCGCCTGTCCGCGGGAGACGCTGACGCTCTTCCAGATGGCAGCACTGTCACTTGGCCCCTCCACCCGCACCGCGTCCTGGAATCCCTCACTGTGTCTGCTGGCCTGGAAATGATGCCGCTATTGAAAAGACGGGAACGGGGTGTCAGCATATGCCAAGCTGTTCAGCTGTCTTCCAAAAGAACTTCTTTTCCCATGGGAAGTGACTCAAAACTTTTGGTCAACAATCCAAAATTCTTTCATCAGACATTTCCAAAGGAAGATCTTCAATGTTGTGATCTTTTGCCTGGCTCAGAGGGAACCTAGGTTTCCGTCAAGTGGCAGCAAAGACTTTTAGTGAAATCCAAAAAGTCAGATACTTTGTATTCATTTAAATAATTTGTGGATGGAAATTCCAGGCAACAAGTCAACATTATTTGTCTCCTTAAGGGGGACCATCTTGAGGCTGGGCTGTTTTCATTTAGAGACACTGTTGGGTTTACCAGTCTTAATGTTAGCTATCTTAAAGAAATGGGTTCTTTGATCATTTGACCTGTTAATCTATGGAGGTGAGAAGTGAGTCCTTTCTACTATAAGTGAAGTTACATATCTTTGTCATATAAAAACCAATGGGCAATGATCTCAAGTATAAAAATTATGCTCACTGATTTCAAAGGTCTTTCTTACATATTGAGCTAACAATAGCACAATCATTAGAAACTTCTATTCCAGAGTCTGTCGACATCAATGCTTTCATTTTGGTACTGAATGATGATTGAACCAGGGCACTCACAAGGAGTTACATGCCAAGCCACACACACATGTGTGTGTATTGAGAAATGGTCTTGCTGAGTTGTCAAACTTGTGATCCTCCTGTCTGTCCCACCCTAGAAACCGTAAAACTGAGATTCCAGACATGTGCCACGATACCTGGCTGATATCACATATGCAACCTGTATATCATCAGAGCCCTAAAATGAGCATACTTTGTCACAGCAGAGATACAATAGTGCATATTAAGACATCTGCTAAATTCACATACAACCAGCTTCTTAAAGATGTACATGCTGCGCTGATGAAAGGCTGGTGTGGAACTGGTAAGAAGATCTCAGAGTATCGGAATAGGAACCCCATCTGCAGTGATTGAGCCTAGATTGCCAAATTCTTTGCACTGAGGCCCAGGTTTGTTCTTCTGGTTACTTCAATTTAGACATTAGCAGAAAAGTTCATAGAATTTCACAGACGAGTGGAGGAGACAGACCAACACTGAACAACATGATTATTCTAAAACCCACTAGGGTCAGTCAGGAAGACAGAACAGGCACAGCATCAGCATGAAGAGAAAAACACAAGATCATTCTGTACACAGGGGTGGAATGCAAAAGCTGCCATCTCATGATGGACAAGCCACGGGCTGAGAAACATACGATACAGACGTATACACATCGCCAGAGGGAAACATAAAAAATGCAAACCTACTTCAAAGGTAAGTGAAAATTCAGCCAGTTTTCAAAAAAGCAGAAAAACCCTAAGTTTCTGCAAAACCCATAATTCCAAGGTAGTAATTTGAAGATTTACTATTTTAAGCTCAAAGGCACTGAAAGTTATTTAACATTAATCAGCTGATAGGCTACACAGGAGACAGAAGAGCCAGGAAAGGATCATTACTGCTGAGTAACAAATGGAGACTTCCAAGAGTGGCTGCACACTGGTATCCGCGCCGTCTCCACGTCCAGCCGCCGGTGGCTGCCAATGACCAAAGCAGTACTTACAGCACTAACACCCAGGACGTAAGGAGGATGAATCAAGGACTGATTTACTTGCAGCTACTATGCAGATGAGTATATTTTAGGATGTCTAAACCCATGCCAGACGCTTGAAGGATAAGCGTCTCCACAACAAGTTAACTTCCTGCTGACTAAGCGGATTTTGGGAGACATTTATCAAGCAGCAAAGTCCCAGAAACTGTCACTTTCCATTTGACAAAGAGAATGTGAGCACATGCTTGGCGTTATAATTGGTGATGGCACAGGAAGTGCTGGGACGACTGGAATGCTATGCAAATGGTGGTCTGTGTCGTATTATTTTTACTTTAGACTTGAAAAGTAAAACACAGTGGGAGGGAGCATCCTGTGATGCTGACTAAGCGAAGTTTAAGAACCGAGACGCAGCAACTATTAGAAACCGAAAACAAAGACCTGTTTTCACTTTGTGAACAACGAGCACACCCGAGTGAACGCAGGGAAATAATTCCACATCATGGAATTAGAATTTTTGGTACATGAAATCTTGATGTATTGTAATTATTACCTTCCTTTAATAAGCAGTGGCACAAAAGACGAGGTCACACGGGGTCAGACAACCATGACTGATCGAGTGCAGTGCTGCTGCCAGTGAGGACCCTCTGGAGAGCCACCAGCAAAAAGCACGACAAACGACGAAGAATTCTGAGGTGGCCCAAGTCTTCCTTCCCATTTGGGGACAGGTCCTGGCATAAACCAACAGGACCGGACGCTTGACAGACTCTCGTCCTGTGACTGGCTTATGCCATCTAGTATGATTCACGGTGAGGGAGGCCTAACTCCTGAAAAGCAGAGTCGTTCCCGGTGGGTCACAGAAATCTGAAATGCGAAGTACATGGAGGACCCGATATTCTAATGCTTGTTCAGAATGGGGGGGCCACAACTGTCAGCTGACCCGAGCAAGCCAGCGGAAACCACAGGAATAAACTGTGCCAGCAAGGGTGAGGTTGAAGGTGCTGACCCGTATCAACCACGCCCACAGGCCAGACAGAGCTCCATGCGGCCCACACGGGGGTTCTGGAACCCGGGACACCCTGGGCGGCAAGCCACCTGCATCTCTGTCTGGGTTCTGACCTATAAAGCTGGGAACAAGTAAATGAGAATTGTTTCAAGTTGGTATTTGTAAAAACTGATTTCTATTCAGGAAGAGCCAAATATTCTAACTGTCAGTAGTAATAACTGACCTTGTAAATTACAGTTGGTCAGAGTCAATAATTTGGGCTGTGTTTAACTTGAAATACGTAGAAATGATAAGGAAGAAGCAATTATTTACTTAGGCAACAAATAAATTTATAATTCTATCTTAAATTGACACATTATATTATCTCACTAAGTATCTGTGTTCCATGATACTGCTCTAGATTTTTTTCTTAAGATGTTATTGTATGCAGCTATTGTGTTGTATGCAGAATGTATAAACATCCTGTATGCGTATACATGTCCCAAAAGTTTGTAAATTTTTCTATGTATGCTAAATTTTGAGATACCTTGTACGTTCAAAGTAGTTAGTGCTTACATAATTTTTCTCATAGTTGTTTTACTTCAAATGTTATGATAAATTAATACTGATAAAACAGTTTTATGTTTTTACCTTTTACATATTTTATATCTACATTTTCATGCTCAGCCAACTTTGGAACACTATATTCATACTTACACACACACACACACACACACACACACACACACACACACACACACTTGCACAATCAAAGTACATTTTTATTGTCTTCTATCATTTTCCACCTGACAAGTACTAAGCACTACCAATGACGTGTGGGTGGTCTCCAAAGTTCGGAGGAAGGGACTGTCCTGGCGGGGAGAGAGGAGGGAGGAGGGAAGGGAAGTCCCCACTCCCATGGAGACCACAGCTGTGAGGAAGTTCCACTCGTGGACAGCATGGATGAACAAATAAGTGGATAAAGGAAGTGAGTGGCTTTCGCATTTACTCTCAAATCCTCTGTTTCCATTGCTGAGACTGGCGACACAACACTGTCATCCCAGCACTCGGGGCGGCTGAAACAGGGAGACCTCAAGTTCTAACCTAGCCTGGGTGGGCAACTGAAGTGGCTTAGTAAAATCCTTTTTCAAAACGAAAAATGTTTTTACAAAAGGAGATGAGGCATGTAGCTCAGTGGGAATGTCCTGCGCAACGAATGACCCTAGTGGGTCGACTCCGAGCTGCCCCCCGCTGCGTACACGCTGGCTTTCTTTACAGGCAGGGCTTACTTGGAGACGCCACTGAATCCGTCCTCATAGTGGAAACAGCCGCTTCCCCTAGTGTCACAGCACTTTCACAAATCACAGCCTAAGAACCATTGTCCAAAGTAGGAAATAAAGTTAAATCACTTTTAAAATGCTACACATGGACCATTATCTTGAGAAAGCCGTGTATTGTACAAATTGATGTCAACAAAGAGAACGCCGACCAGGGCTGGCCCTCAGCACAGCGGGCCTGTCACCTCTCACCTTCCCTCAACTCTCCGTGGCAGCTGAGTATGAATTATAAGGCTGAGTTCTGAGTCCTGCCACCTGCTAAGTCTATAATCTCGGCTAAATAATTTAACTTCTCAGCCCTTTAGGTCACGGGGTAACATAAGCTTCTTGGTCTGTTTCAGAGTTGAGTGAGGTGATATTTGTAAAAGGTTTAGCATGTTAAGACTCAGTCACCCATCCTGGGAGTAATTTTCACCTGGGGCATTTCTGCCCCGGCCACGCCTGCCAATGGAGGAGGCATTTCTGCTATTCGAGAAGAGAAGGCAGGAGCCGCAGCCCAACTGAGAACCCCATCCACAGACAAGAGCCCACCCACGAGGAACTGTGTCAACCACATATAACTGAGAAGCACTCCCGTGGGCCTGCCCGTGGGAGGACACCTGCCTTACAGCGCCTACCTTCCCTTGAAGGCTTCCCTCAGAATCCCTTCTTCCCTTTACACAGATACCGAGGCCCCAACGGGCGCACCCTTCCGTCCTCTTTTGGGTGTGGTTCTCTCCTACAATTGGCAGAATTTTACAAGTCGAACTTGGAAAAGTAATCCAAATACAGAGCAAAACTCGGGTTGAAGTGAAGACGAGCAAATCTCCGTTTTAGAGACGGGCCAGAGATGAGGGGCTGCACTTTGAAGCCTTTTTTCGAAGTTTGCAACAGTAGCCAGGTCCTGCCGCGAGGGCAGCAGCGTGTGCACCCAGACCCGCCTTGCTGCAGGATGCTGGAGACAGAGGCAAAGCTGGCCGAGGTCCTCTCCTGTCCCGGGACGAGGACCCCGGGGAAGACTGTCCCCGGGAATCCTGACCCTTCACTTCCGCTGCAGCCCAGGAAACGCCTGCACAGCCACCCCATGCTACTGCAATCTTCAAGTAAACTCAGGGTTTGATTCTTCCAATAACAATTTGAAAACTAGTCCTTCTGCAAAAAACAAACAAACAAGCGAACAAACAAATGGTATTAAGACGTGCAAGAGACACACGGGCTCTACGTGCACTTCTGACCCTGTCATTCTTTCCTAAGGTTGGTCGAAAAATGGTTACTTTTCCATTTCCAGCCACCGGGCCATTTAGCGAAGAGTACTGTAATAATATAATGTTTAGATATTTGTAAAAAGATTTTTGTCTTATTTCTGGAGGACTGTATAAGATGTCCCCAAGGGAACACAGGAAATCCTGGTCCCACAACTGGAGAGAATGGAGAGAATTCACTAGAATATAATATCTGTTTCTACATATGCATATCATCTGTATCTACGCCCAAAACTAAATTTTTATCATCTATCTATCATCTATCAATCTCTACTATGTTATATGTACGCCACTTATAATTTCAACACTCAAGATGGTAATAGTGACTAGCCAGTACAGTTTTCACCCAGCTTTGGGGCTATTTTGTCTTGAAGGCAGAGGCAGGGGTCCTACCTTGCTCCCTCTCCCTGGTGCTGTGATGAGAGGGAGCTGCTTTCCCATAAGGAGACAGAGAGAGGGAGAAAATGACTTGACGTGCAGGACACAGTCCACTGAGTCGGTCACCGCCGCACCATGGTGACGAGGACAGTCATTTGTCATTTTGTCACTAAGTAGTTCTAAGAAGTCATTTCAAAATCCCTGATTTGGGATATCCAAAAAGCAATACAATTAATTCTGCGTGGTTATAGCTTTAAATTGGCTTCTTATAAAGAGTGGTATAAAAGTAGGCATAATAGTCATGCCAGAATTTTTCACTGAATGAAAGTAGTTTGAATAGTATAATTTATATTTGAATTTTTTTACCTTTTAAGCCAGATGCAGCCAACACAAATAATATTTGCTTTCCAAAGTGAGGATTCCAAGACAAACTAAGGAGAATACTCCATTTCATTCTACAAAAAAGACAGTGGCAAAAAATGCAACATTAGAAATATTCCCAGGAGCGGTGTAGCTGGATCGAAGGGGATATTTATTTCCAGTCTTTTGAGAGCTCTCCATACTGCTTTCCATAGTGGTTGTATGAATTTACATTTCCACCAGCAGCTCAGGAGGGTTCCTTTCTCCCCCAGCACTGACTGCTATTTGACTTGTTGATATAGGCCATTCTCTCTGGAGTGAGATGGTATCTTAGCGTTGTTTTGATTTGCATCTCTCTTATGGCTGGAGATGTTGAGCATCTTTTCATGTATCTGTTGGCCCTTTGTACTTCTTTGTGAGTGAGCTGCCTCTTCATTTCATTTGCCCACTTTTCAATAGGATCCTTGATTCTGGTAGGCTTACTTTTTTTCAGCTCCTGTATATTCTAGTTATGAGCTTCCTATCTGAGATGTTGGTGATGAATATTTTTTCTATTGGTTCTCTTTTTACAATGCTGATAGTTTCCTTTGCTGTGCAGAAACTTTTTAACTTGACGAGATCCCATTTGTTAATAATGGGGATAATTTCTTTTGCTTTTGGTGTCTTGTCAAGAAAGTCTTTGCCTACCCCTATGCCTTTTAGATATTTGCCTCATTTGTCTTCCAGAAGGTTCAGGGTTTCACTTTTAATGTCCAGGTCTTTGATCCACTTTGATTTGATTTTGGCGCATGGTGATAGACATGTAACTGGATTCATTCTTGTGCATGTGGATGACCAGTTTTCTCAGCACCATTTGTTGAACAGGCTGTCCTTTTTCCAGTGTATGCAGAAGTCAAAACAACACATAACAGAAGTACATGTATACCCATGTCGAAAGCAGCACAACTAACAATAGCCAAATATAGAAATCACCAAAATACCCATCAACAGACAAATGGATACACAAACTGTGGTATTTATACACAATGGAATACTACGCATCGGTAAGAGCCAACAGCGTGGAGGTTTTCACAGGCAAATGGAAGAAGCTTGAGAGCATCACGCTTAGTGAAGTGAGTCAGAAGCAGAAGGTGAAACATCGAATGGTCTCTCTGATATGAGAGACCCAGACCACAACTCCTATGGAACTTAAAGTGAAAAACAAAGTGAACCAGGGGTAGGACAGGGAGGGATGGAGGGGTGGGTACAGGGAGGGACAAAAGGAGAGTGGAAAAGTCCTTGTCACCAAGATACGTATGCGTACAAAATGCTCAACTTCATTGTAAACATTAAATTTTGCATGTATACATATCAATAAAACGGGGAAAAGGTGACATTATTCCATAAAGTAAAACCACCCCCTTCGTCTTCCTACTTAAAACATTTCCCACTTACATCACTATCGAAATTCATTTTAAAAACTCACGTACTTACTCAGAACATACTCTATGAGCACATTTTTCCTGCTCTTGTTTATAAATATATTTACAATTGTGTAGTTATTCTTAAGAATAGACTTAACTTTTTTCCCTGATTTTTATATTAGCTTGCTTCCTTAGCTCATAACTTGATACGAAACAGAATCAAAACACAGAGACTCCTCCAAACACACGCCCACTCCCTCAGCTTCTCCACAAAGACTGAAATGCTTTACACTTTCATCTTCACGTGCTTTTCCTCAGGGTGTAAGAATATCACTCTAAACCAAGTGGGACTGCCCAAGCCTGTGATCTCAGCACTCCAGCAGACTGGAGGCAGTACCTTAGCAAGTCTGAGCCCAGCCTAGGCAACCTGGTGACTTAGCAAGGCTGTCTCAAAACAAGAACAAATTAATTACTTAATTAATTGAAAAATAAAATAAAAAAGGCTAGGAATGTAGCTCGATGAAAGGCCCCGGGTTCAATCCCCATTGCAAGAGCCAGAGGGGGAGGAAGGGAAGAGGAACCAACAGAGAAAATTATTCTAGCTTTTTTTCCTCATGCATAGATGAGCAAAAAAAATGATAAGCAAATATTTCTCTGGCTTTCAGTAGCTGTCCTCTCTGCCTATGGAGCGATGTGTTCAAATTTGGTGTAGCAGCACAGAATCCCAGGGGGAAGGGGGGGCAATTACAGTTTTTTTTCTTAAATGTAAAAGAGCATGAACAAGTCATCCTTGGATTAACTGCCCTTTGGGAGTCCAAGGAACTCCGCTCCTACTACTGTCATGTGTTTTCCTTTGCGTAAGCAGCAGGTGCTGCTGCCAGGACTCCAAGCAATGGCTGGGCCTTTTTCCTGGTTGGAAGGAGGAGATGATGCCGGAAGTTCCCAAACCTTGAGGTATATCGTGAAGCCACACGAGGAGAAACCGCTTCTGGTCCTTCTGACACCATGGTGTCCCACCTTGCCTCAGATGTGCCCTTCTGGAGTCTTCCATGTTGCCTCAGTCATTGAGAATAGGACATGAATGGGCAGGCAGGAGCTGCACCCCCTCAAACCCAGATTGCGCTGACTCTGTGTTCATGGTGCAATTGAAATGTCTGTTTCAGTGAAAAGTTATTATGGGTCAGAGTATGCTGTGGCTATAAAGGAAAAGAAAGAAGCCCAGTCTCTTGACAAGGAGCTCAAGTCCTGGTGACATATAACACTACGTCAAAGAAGCGTTCCAGAAATGAATAATGAGATGAATACGTGGTTGAGATAGGTAAACACTATCTTAACAGTAAAAGAATATGAATTTCCTACAAGTCTGCAGAAGGTACTGTAAAAGAAGATAAAGTGCATGCATCTAAAACAAAAACAAGCTTTCCTTGCTTTGTTTACTGCCCACCAACTCATTAGGGACCGATCAGGCACGCACCGTGGACGTCAGGGATTCCCTGCCTTACTCATTCACGCACTGGACGGCCCTCTGCGCAGCGGTGAGACCTCCAGTCCCCACAGTACCTTGCAAGAGTCATTGCACAGATAAGGAACCTCAGGCTTCGTGAGCTTAAACAATTCACCCAACATGGCTCAGCTAAAAGTGAGCAAGCCAGGTGAGGACCCTAGACTCTGTGATCACGAAGTCCGTACCTCATGTCAAGGACAGCCCCTGCTCCTCGGAAAATACCAGCCGGCCCACCACGCCGAAGAGACAGCACCAGGCAGGGAAGGAGAGAAAGGAAGCTCAAGAGGAGGGGGACGATCTCGGCTCTGGGAGAACTTCAGGAGGGTGCGCGAAAAGCTTGAGATTTCTGCGAGAAGCCACAGGAGAGGCAGCGCAGAAACCCAGGGATGCGGCCTTTCCAGGAGGACAGCGTGGCTCAGGGCCTCGTCCCTGGCCGGGGACCCGTGGGAACCACGAGGTCACTGGTTTCGAAAAGGAGGAGATCTCACTAAGGACTGAAATCTGGGGACAGGAACGGACATCCAGGAGAGCGGACACCCGGGTACCTGCCGCTGTAAGACGTCCCAAGTGCGGCAGAACTGAGATGCGTGATCTGAATCGAAGGACCCCCGCCCCACCCACGGCTTGTTTTTAGAGTAGAAGATGGCTTGGCGGATCTGGGAGAAAGGAAGCAGTGTCAACGACGGTGCAGAGAGATCATTAACAGCTCAGGCGTCCGCAGGAGCCAGATGGGGAGGGGGAGACTCAGGCAGGCGAGAGAGAAACAGGAGAGGAAGGTGGAGACTTCCACCGAAAAGAGAAAGTGCCAGAAGTGCCAGGAGACATCCTGTGGAGGTTCAGGTCAAGGTAAATGAGCTGAAGAGAAGGACAGGAGAGAATCCTGCTCTAAGAAATTGGGAAGATTTTAAGAAATAGCGAAAAGAGGCCAGAGTCGCATTGAGGTCCCGGGATAGTGAGAATAACATCATGGAAACAGGCCGGTCAATTGTTACTAACATGGAATCTTTTTTTTTTTTTTTTTTTTTTTTTTTTGAGATAGGGTCTTCCTCTGTAGCCCAGCCCAGGCTGGTCCTACACTCACTATGGAGCCAGGGCTGGCCTTGCACTCATGGCAATCCTCCTGCCTCGGCCTCCCGAGTGCTGGGATGGATTACAGGTGTGCCCCACCACACCGGGCTTATGTGGTGCTGGGAAATGGCACTCGGGCACTTAGAGTTTGATTTAGCACTTTAACCGCTGAGCCATTCTTCCAGCCCTAACATGGAATCCTAATCCACAGTCATAAAAACGTGGGCTTCATTTTCTTCTGTTAATATCATGAGCCAGGACTGTCTTTTTCCCATGATTGAACGTTTGCTACACATCATCATTACACCTGCCTTGGGGAATTGCTGCATGTGATGTTACACTTCCGTCCCCGCCCACTCTTCCGGCCCGCTCACCCCAGACCCCCTTCCAGCCCCACGAAGTCTACCTCCCAGCAGCTTTCATTCTGCCTTTTAAATTATTTCAATTTGGGGATTTTTGTGTAATATAAAAGATTTTGCTCTTTAAACGATTTCTATTTTGGGTTTCTTATTTAAAGAAATGGTATGATATTTGAGCTTCTGTGTTCAATGTATTTCCCTATAGCTCAATGTGCATCTATTTTCCAATCAGTGATTCCAATTTATCTTTCCTTACGACATAATACTACATCTCCATGCATAAATATCATACCTTTTTATTCATTCATTTGTTGATGAGCATACTGGCGGCATCTGAGCCTTAGGTCTCCTGAGTCGTGCTGCTACAAACACGGCTATGCATGGGTCACTGTGATACGGTGTCTGTAACTCTTAGACGGGCACCTGGCAGAGGCACCGCTGGGTCCAACGGGGCTTTCTCCCGGCTTCGTCTACACAGAGGTAGTTCCCCCTCCCACCCCAGGTCTGTTACTTCTGTGCTGCCAGGTCAAGGTTAGCAGCTAGAATCGCACAGAAAATAAGATGGTGACCATGTATACCGGATGGGGCAGCAACGAAAGACAGGAGCCCTTCAGACTTATGGCAGGCTCCCTGCTTGGCAAACACAGCAAAACCTCATGGGGTCCCTTGTGTAGGAAAGGACTGTAAAGTCCCTCTAGGCGGGCTTCTGTGGGACGTACGGGTAGTGATGGAAGGTTATGGTACGCAGCTGGAAAACCAGTCCTCAGTCAGGGACAGAAGCAGGTGCTGATCCAAAGCTGAGGCAGGACAATGGAAAAGAACAGGTAGAGACATTTCAGCTGAGATGGGCAGTCTGTGCCCCCGGAACCAGCACTCGTGGAGGGATGGACACCAGCAGGCTTAGGATGGGTGTGTGTGTGTGTGTGTGTGTGTGTGTGTGTGTGTGACAAAGAGCGACAGATAAGAGACAGGCCAATGGCGTGACTCTGTAGAAGATCCTGTAGGCCACACTCCACACTGAGTGGGAGGGGTTTACTGCACCAAAATGACCAACACGGCTTGGCCAGGCTCTGCTAAGCAATGACCACAGTGGACTGAACATGCCTTCATTTTCCAGGCATCATTCTGGAGATGCCTCAGATCCTCACATATGCTAAAGAGGAGGAGTGATCCCAAAACTACACACAGGGTGGAAATTCCAGAGACCTGGGGTGAGAGTAAAAGCAGATTCATCTTACAATAGGACATGCTGAATTCTCATGTTTTTTGGCCATTTTTACTATTGATGATATAGTGATTTAATTGTTTTTATTTGTGATTATTTTTATAAGCAAATTTCTGTATGACACATCTTCATCAAGCGTTACATCTCTTACACACACACACACACACACTCTCAGAACAATTATTCTTTTCCTATCCAAGCCTCAGTCTTTGGTTCACTTAGTACCGTGCCTGCACTGAACACGCTAATAATGTTTTTCATGCAACTTATTGATGTGGCCAAAGGCCTGGCTCCTCTGCATCAGCACAGATAAATTTTTTTTTAATAATTACCATCATTTACAAATTCTCCATTAAAGCATCCAAGTGTTTGGAAATGGTACCTTTCAAAATTTCAGGTGATTTTTATCCATGTAACTTTGTAAATAAAATACTGAGTTTTGATCCACTGTTGTGTTGCCAATGACTAGAACAGTCTACATCTGTTTCTACATACTTTGCTCTGTAGACAAGAACTTAGGTCTTGCCTCCAGATACTCGCCTGGCACCATTAAGTATTCCTTTAGTTAAGGAACATGCATGACGTTATGTACTTGAATCTAGTCAACCTGTCCTCATGATTCATGTAAGAATTGGACTTGTGCTTTAAGTGCCATGCAAGAAAATATCTAGCTAAACCATAGACACATTAATACCTAATATATCCCTTCTGCATGTTATACACATCACATTTTATTAATTACTCCTTAATCATAGTTTTTACATACTTAATATCTGATAGGACAAAAACCTATTAAACCGCCGGCCTAATAGATTCCTCTTAATAGTTTCATAACCCTGGATAAGAACTATCTCCAAAGAGGCACTGGTTGGTCTCTCTCAATGAATTATGAAACATTTGGAATGATCTGTATGCTTACTCCATTACTCTAACTTACTTAACAAAACACTTTCCTGGTATACTCTATACAATTAAGTCATTATACCATATTTATTTATTTTCCAAGTATTAAAAAATGTGTCAGAAATTCTTAGCATCAAGTGTTTTATGTTGCTGAGTTTTTACGTTAGCTCTTTTGGGTTATTTTCTGACATTTTAAATGTCTCAGTAATCTTCAAGCATATACCATGGTCACTGTAACATGGCAGTAAGAAAAAATACAAAAACCTGAACTGCATTATTAAGGACATTTGTTACTGCAGCAACGGTTTTAAATATTTCAGCAACACTGATTAAAACTCAATTTGACTGTTATTAAATTAGTATGTCGTCTTCTCCTGCCCAGCGGAACTCTCATGCCCATACGCACATACCTCTGGTAAGGA
Source organism: Ctenodactylus gundi (assembly GCA_004027205.1). Taxonomy (NCBI): domain Eukaryota; kingdom Metazoa; phylum Chordata; class Mammalia; order Rodentia; family Ctenodactylidae; genus Ctenodactylus; species Ctenodactylus gundi. The sequence goes on from PVKB01002274.1 coordinate 245,421, forward strand.
AAGGACTTACTGAGAGAGTGAGATATTTGGAACGTCTTCTTTTGGTACCTAAAACAAAAATTGGTATCAGGGGATTTTCAAAAGGCAACCAAGTCTCTCAAGTCTCAGGAACACCAGCCATCAGTAGCTAGGCGGCATTTTGAACACAGCCCCGTCACGTCGGAGAAGCTATTTGCTGTTGCTTCTCAGTCTCTACTCAGCAACTCTGCCCTCAGCCTTACCCGCGGGGCGCTGAATTCTGCAGCGGGTTCGATACTGCAATAAAACAACTCACCTGTTTGCATCACTGGGGAATTCAGACACACTTTGCTTGATATTTCCCAGAAGTGGCTTGCTCACTTAGAGGGAAAATACTGAAAAGCCCACACAGGAGACAAGCAGGAGGCTGCCGCGTGAAATCTAGATTTACCTAACACTGACAATTACCGTATTAAATCTCGTAAATGTATATGTACACACAGTAAGTACTTATCTTGGTAAGTTCAGTTTGTGGTCACCAGCAAAATTAGCTGCTCATTAGCTCTTGTGAGAGATTACCAATGTAAAAATCTGGAAAGCCAACATTTTTATAATTAATGAAACGTCTAAAAGCATACACCCACAAACACCTTTGTTTAGGTTCATGATAGAGAATCATTTCAAATATAATATAGGTTATTGAAAAGTGTTTGCTTCAATCTGTGCACAAATGTCCCCAATGTGTGCTCTATAGCTTTATTCATAATTATGTATATTTTATGTAAGACATGTCAAATACATATAAATTGGCAGGAAAATAGCTTCCTTATGCTACCATATTTTTATAGATTCTTAGTAGTTCAAGTCTACAGTGAACACATGAAACTTGAATATTCATTTGAAGTATTAACAATACATTCTTGATAAGTACACATTCTGAGAACCATACATGTAATTTCGTTGTAAAATTTAAAATTTTTTACCATGTCATGGTAATCCTGTTTTCTCAAACAAAAATCTATTTTTGCAACTATAATCTTTGTTTTACTTGATTTATTATATTTCATAACTAAATTTGCTATAACAATGTCATACGCATTACAGTGGATTTCTGGAAATGTCAATCATTAGTAAACACAATCATGAGCTCAGAAAACAAGAAATATTTGTTGTGAAAGTTTTGATTCTTTGTATTGAAAGGCTTGTGTAGGCTCACATTAGATGGTCCAATCGAACCTCACGGATGTTCTTTTTAGATTGAAATAAAGACTGCTTATCAAACTACCAGAAGGAGGCGGTGTCGTAAGGTGAAGGACGGTGGAGTCGAAGCGGCTGCAGGTGAGAGTGCCGGAGCTGTGAGAGGCTGACACGCGGTGACCACACAGGCGGCCACCACACATGGGGAAAGCCACAGGTGCTCCACTTGCTGACGTTAATTCTTTCCCTACAGGAACTATTTTCCCCACATTTCATTCATGCCATGTCGAGGATTGTTTTCCCTCAACTCCGTCTCTTGCTACACAGTTTCTGGAAGTAGAGGGAAGGCCAGGCAGCATAGGGCTCCAGCTTCCTCAGACCCCTACAGAAAGCACAGATCCACGACCACTCATCTCCTGGGTCAAGGGCACAGGGGCAGCGATTAAGGCATGCACGCCTATGGCTACCCCCCCCCCCCCCCCGAGAGGTAAATTACATAGGCGAGATATTTTTCAGTGCTACACAAACATCCTACGACAAAATCGCAACATCTACTTTCCCTCTTCAACAATTTAGATCATCCAGTCTGAAACCACCCTTGGGGTGGGGGGTATGGTGGCGATGATGGCTCTAGTGGGTGGTGAGAAGGGATTCTTAAACCCCCCCGACCCTGGGAAGGTAAAGCCAGTGGATTGGTTGGCTCATGCTGCTGTGACAGACTCATCAGAAAAGGTAAACAACACTGAAAGCAATCATTTGCCAAAATCTATGACTACCAAAGATTATCCTTAAGTTTTTCAAAAAAGGTAGTGCAGGTATGCACAGCTACACATACACAGGAACACACGCATGCACAAGACTACAGACACATAGTAAATAAAAATACGAATGTAAGTTTTCATTCTTTTAAATGCATATGGAGTACTGATAGTAATACTTAGGATAAAATGCCACTGGACTGGTTTTTACTGAAGTTTTTATTGAATTTATTGAACAATGCTACCGCTTGCTCTATTCAAATTTTTCATTTGTATTAAACCTTTTCATATTTAAAGCACTGTGATGAATTCATTCCCACTTTCTCCCAGTATTCTTGCTTTGTTAATAACGAGCAAAACAAGTTAATGATGACTAGGATGGTAATCTATCTCTATTACTTTAATAAGGAAGTCTAGCAAATATTACCTATCTCCATTATTTTAATAAGGAAGTTTAATAATGATAACTAATATTCCAGTGCCTCATCAAGAATTAATAATGATTAAGCAATATTGACTCTCTTTAAAATGTATTGGAACAATACCAGTGTTAGAATATTCTTGCTGTCCACCCCGTACTCCAACTTTTTTGGTGTTTCTGCCTGGTGGCTCTTTCTTGGCAGCCCTCTGCAGTACATCCGTGGGTGGCAATAATGGAGACCACCCCTGCTGCTGCTGTGCACCCAGATGGGTGCCACCAGGTCACCCAAAGTCCTCTCACCTGTGTTCTTCAGAACAGAGATGGAGAAGGAGACTGACTTTGGGGGTCGCTGAATACTAATTCAGGGTCATTTGTTCTCACTTTCTGAGCCTAGGGGAGAAACTCTTCCTTTAGTAACAAGGAAAGACATCCCCGCTATGAACAGAAACTAGGGGTAGAAGGACGGCAGGAGAGAGTCAGATAGGGAGCAAAGGGAGGCGGGGAGGACGGGTGCAGGGAAGGCAGGAGGGAGCTGGCGCTCTCACTTACTTACGCCTCCGCCTAGAGGTCGAAGCCAGCCCTGGACCCAGTTAACTGCTGGCACATATTTAACAACTAGACCCCCATGAGATTACGGGGTGGAGGCCACTTGGGGGTCACTGCTGTCTGTGGTGGAAGCACCTGCAGGACAGCGATTTCAAGTTGGTGTTAAATGTGACACCGGCGCAGGTCACAAGGTGTCACAGTGTCACTGCCAGCGCTCGACACAGCGTAGATACAAGCTGCTCCAGGAGGACAGATAATGACAAACTCTGCTACGACCAGAAGAGACGAAAGGATTCGATCACGTACTCCTGGTTCTTCGGCCCCTGGCACGGAGCTAGTCAGGTCCTTCGGAAGGCAGGTATTTGGTACTGATACACCGCATACACAAAGCTAATACCGTCCAGCAGATAGAAACAGCCAGGTAATCATTAGAGTTGAACACGTTTGCGTTTTAATTTCAATAAAAAAATGGATCCCTGTCCTCCCATTTGCCACCTGACTGTCCTCTATCTGGAGAACTGTCATTTCACTTGATTTCAAGGCATGAACTGAACATTCCTTTGGGAATGATTCATGACCCTGGGCGAAGAGGGGGAGGGGATATGTCTTCTGACAAATCTCCTGTGAACCAGCACGTCAGTACAGCCATCGGTCAGCGTTCTTACAGAAAACCATCAAGGTCTGAATTAAGAACTAGCATCTCTTTATGTGACTGACAGCAAGCTTCTGAGCATCTTTAACTAATGTGGTTTTAGTACTCAAAGGTTCAAGTGAGCTTGGTGGAAAGGAGATCACAAAGGGGTTAAAGAGGAGAGAAAGACACGGGCAGATGGGAGAAGTGGACACGGGAAGCCGAGGGCCTGTGGACACTGACCTGGTCGTGTCTGTCGGAAATGCCAACAGAACGTCAGGCAGAGCTCCGGGTGGAGAAGACATCAGCCGAAAAAGCAGCTTATCTGCAACCCTGATGACATCTGAAAATCTCAGCTCCGAGTCCAACAGTAAGAAGTTCCACGAAGATAGCAAACTACGCCATTCCTTAAAATGATTCCGTATTGAATGATGACAGAGAAGGTAGAGAAATGAAGATAGGAAACGGGAAAAAGAAACATCTTGAGAGGTTGCTCTGACAGCCACCTCGGAGCACCTGCAGGACTGCCACGGGGGAGGTCTGGTGTACCGAAGGTCGGCGCCGAGGACAGGATATCAGCCTGGGCTCCCGGACTGACCGCTGGCAACACGGCACACTTTCTAGGCCTGGGTTTCCTCGTGGGAGATGCACTGGAAATAGTGCCAGCAGACTGGTGATTAAATACCTTAAACACAGGATGTGAGTAGCGTGCCCTCAAGATGTGTCCCGTGTGAAGGCCATGGGGAATCTAGAACTGGGAGCACGCTGGGCCGGCGCATGGGATCTGCCCAGGAGGGGCCACCTGAGGGTGGACAGAAGCGAGGTTGGGTTAGCGGACCCAGAGAGGGCAAATCTACCCAAAGACAGGTCTCCAGAGACCCAGCAGGAGTCACCCGGCAGGACGAGGGACAGGATGGAGGGTGAGCACCAGCTGTGAGGTCGGCAGCGGGACATCAGGCCAGAGGGGCCGAGCTCTCGGACAGGACGTGGGTCTCCCCGCTGGTGAAAAACGAGGGAAAAAACCGAGAGCTGCAGGGTTGCTGGCAGACACTGAGTGCGAGACGGCAGAAGGGATCGCGTTTCAGAACATGGGATGCAACCATAGAGTGGTGTAGAAAATATAGTTACTTTCCATAAAAATATGTTTATGTGCAAATGGGTATATTACTTAATCATTTTAAAACAGATATTTTAACATCTGTTAACTTTAAATAGCTGGTACGGCAGTTGTCAGTAAACATACAGAATCAAACTCTAGAAGAAACCCCACACATTTTGCAGGTTCTGGGGGTTTCTGAATACCAAAAGCTTGAGAACCACTTTTTTAACCCCTGTAGCTGCCCAGCAAAAACAAGCAGCACTGGACCTTGCCAGGCGTATGGCTGACTTTACGACCCTCTGCTTCCTGGGACATCACGGCCAGCTCCTTGGCTTAGCATAATGCGCTCAGCTCTGGACTCCTGTCAGATTGGCGGCCTGACTTCCCTTCTGGCCCACGCCCTGCCCGGCGGCCTCAGCCGGCCTCTGTCTGTGCCTTGGATTGTCTTCACACCGGGATGGAAGCTGTGACTCTAGGTCGCAGCTGGGCATGACGCCTCCCTCGAGATGGCGTCTGGATCCCAGCAGACGCAAGGCTGCCGGCCAGCACCCGCCCGCAGGTCATGTGCTCTGTGTCTGGGTGCCCAGTCATGGCTGTCACCGCATGATGCCCTGTCCTATCATCCTCTAGTGTCACATACATTCACAAATTGGAGGCTAGCAGGAGCGTATGCATTTTTTCCCATTAAGCATAAGGTTTTATCATACCAAACTCATATATCTGATATTAACATCCAGTAAATATTATTTATTAATATTAAAATTGTAAAGAACTACTAGGCTGGATGAAACGCCACCACTCTCTTGATTCTTGGATGCATGCGCCGTGGTACTTGCATAATGGTCATGACTGCTCTAAATACACCAAGTTTTCTTTGGGGTCACTATACTTCAACTCTGTTGCCACAAAGACCACAAGTCATCTCAAATCTTACAGCTGGCTTTCAGATGGGCAGGCTAGACCTGGTGTGCCGCAGTGCCTCAGCTCCTGAAGCACACTGTTTAATGATCTCTGCAGAAAGGCTGGGCCACGCCATCATGGATTTCTAAGCATAACAACACGCAGCAGCCTTCCCAAGAATCCAGCCACAGCTTTTGGCAAGACGACCCCTCGCTTTCTGCTAGGAGTTTTGCTAAGTTGCAAACACGCCATTGGCAGTCGCTTCCGCAACAGCGCCTCATTAATGTCTGCTGAGGAGCCTGACTCCCTTCCCTGTGGTCCTTAGTATGTGCACCTTGACGTCTTCCTCCCAGTCCTTAGCTGGTATAAAGGGAAGAAGTTACAAAGGAAATAAAATTAAAGATGACATTCCAATGTATTCCCTCAAGACGAGAGCTCACAGCTGTTGAAATTCTGAGGGAAGAATTTTAAGCTATAAATACAAATATATGTGTAGGTCTGAGCTCCACAAAGTGATAAGGAAGGAAGACGAACTGAGAAATACAAGTGTTTCCCCTCGGGCTACGGCGTTCCCGGCTTCTTTCAGCCGACGTTGCCACTGAGGGAAGCCTCGTGAAAGCAGGTGCCACGCGCGGCTTTTTTCTAAGGCTGCCCGGCTTGGAAGAGGGCGTGTGAAGCGGCATGCTCTTAGTCATTAAACCAATACTGGTTAGACCTACTTGCTTATCAACTAATTCTCATCTAAATGGAAGTAAACATTAGTGAGTCCTGCAATCTGGCAATAAAGCAACCTGACAACATCAGAGGCGATTCCTGAAGTGCCCGCAACCCCTGTTTCTGCATGTGCAGAATTCTAGCTGCGGAAAGATGACACCAGCCATCTGCTGCCCAGTTTTTTTTTTTTCCTGAAAATTATAGGGTGCTTTCCTGTGTGTGTGTGTGTGTGTGTGTGTGTAAATGGTAACATAAAAAGTCCAAGTTTACATGTTTTGAGAAACAGGTGGATGCGCTCCTGATGAAAAAAAAATTCAGTTGGTTTTAATCCAGCAAGCTCTACCTGACAGTTGCAGGAGAAGAAAAATTTTGCAATTAACTTGTTCTATTATCTGAGAAAAGCAATTATTAAGTAGAGTCTAGATTAATGAGGGAAGGATTTGCTGGGAAGATTTCAAACTGTCCATGCGTCAACCCATATATCCCGCACACACCCTACTCAACTCAACTGGAAAAGTGCGGAGCTGGGGATTGGGATTAGCTGGGAAACCGGCTGTTCTCGTGTGCACTTCCCATGCAGGTGGGTTGCTAGAGGGGGAACAGATCTGATGTCCCACTGCAAGTGGAAGTAACCCACTTAGGGTACACGTGTGGAGGAGCAGATTACCCAGAGGAGCAAAGCACTGCTTTCTATGCCTTTCAAATATAGGGATATTTCAAATAGGAGCAGGAGTGTTTTAAAAACTTCGAGAGAGTCCCTTAGCTCGTGCTTCGGGGGATGCTGGTGGGTGAAGCTGGACACGCTTGTGGTACCAGCTACCAGACTAGGAGAAGGAAGGGATCCAAGTATAAGGTGAAGGTGCTACCAAGCAGGGCTCTGGGGACACAACCCCATCAGGAAGGGGACCCCACAGTTCTCAGCAGCACTTAGGAAAGTTACGCTTTCGCTCCTGGGGTCTGCCGGGAGAGTTAATGCAGGTACGAGGGAGGGGTTAGTCGGGGCTTCATGATGGGTGTTTACAGGAGTCGGGATAACGTGGGACTCAAGCAGTGCCCAAATGTAGCACCATTCCTCAGTGAGATCACAGCTCCACGGGCTCGAAGGGGAAGGGCAGATGCCTCCACACAGCCACGACTACGGGAGAGCCAGCGTCCCTCGGAGGGCAGCTCGGACCTCAAGCTCTTCAAGTACTGCACGCGAGGCAAAATGTGAAGGAAAACCCACCTTTTCCTCCATGACAAATCGTATCTAGAGGGATCAGGAACAACTGCTCTTCACCCACAAAGGCAATCACTCAGCAAACATCATGATGTTATTGAAGACTGGAGTGGGGCAAAAACACAGGCCGCCGGGACGTGAAGCCACCCTTCTTCCTTTGTGCCGACGGACCCTGGGCATCGTTCCCACGGGCTCCACTGGGCCACGCTAACAGGACTTCTTCATCATCTCTCTCCGCGACGACTCCTGAATCCTGTCCTTTGGGCAATGCCCTCCTGGGCCCTGGAGGGAAGTTCCTAAATGCAAATGCCCTCGCTCCTCCCTCCCAGGCCCAGCAGGGACGCCGAGTGGTTTGGCTGTGCCACCCTGTGTCCCCATTCCTCACCTCCCGTTAATGGGTTCGTATTCGTCACCTTTCCATTTTCAGTGGCATAAACACATTTCGGTGCATTAAGAAAAATATTAAACTGTACCAACTAATAGAAAAAATGTAAATTGCAGCTACCTAAGGATCTCTTCAAATCTATAAATTCCCACTCATAAAGTGGATGCCAGCAGTTTACGCACAAAATAATACACCCTTTTGAATTCTGTACCTTTAATTTAGCTTCTTTGAAAGTGTTTATAGCACTTTATTTTTACTGCAGTGCTCAAAGGTCTATGTTACCCTGAAACATTTTAAATTCATAAATTTTCACGTAGATCTTCAGATAATTTAAATGTTAGGAGGCCATTTTGCTGGATCACCACTTAACAATGGCTCTGTTACTAATGGGCAAAGAAAAATGGCCTTGCATTTTTGAGGTGTGTGTGTGTGTGTGTGTGTGTGTGTGTGCATGTGTGCGTGCACATGTGTGTATCCTGTTATGGTCAGTGTCTGTCTCTAGTAGAACTGAAACCTTTTAATCTTGTTGGTTGTCCAAAAAAGTAATTTCCAATTCTGCTTCATCTCCTTTCCTGGCTTATCTGCCAACCCAGGAGGAGCGGAAGGAAAGATGATGTTTCTTTATTCTTCTACAATCCCAAGGACTCTCAAAACACACTTTACAAAATAAGGATCTGAGAAGAAACAGGACAACACAAGTTGTATTTACCACATTTGTGAATCAAATGAAGATAGCTCATTAAAATGATTGAAAGCATAGGAGAGTAGCTCTTCAAGGGTATATCAAGAAATGCTAAAATTATACTTGATCGCTAGAAAGAATCATAACTTCACCTGACACTATCCTCAGACACACTGAATTTCATGCAGGGGGAGGGCCACAATTAGCCACCGTGGCAACCAGCAGATGAGGAAGGAGTGACCATAGAATGCTTTTTGGTTTTTGGTGGGAGGGCTGAGATAGAACGTACATCAGACCTGGTCTTCTTGCGTCTTACAAAACATCGGCAGCACTTCAGAAAGGTCGTAATAGAGGAAAAAAAACACCTGGGAATTGAGGAAGGCAGCCCCACCCCAGGAGGAAGGCTTTTCTTCCCTCCCTAGAAGCAACTGGAGTCTTTAGCAGGTGCTTCTTCTGAATCACATATCCACACACGGGATAATGTTAATTTTTACCACTTGAGAGTGGGCAGTGTGAACTTCTGCCACTTTGTGACCAACAGAACACGGCTTCTGGGAAAGCTGCATCTTTAAGACTTTTCCAATATTGGAGTTGTTGAGTAAAACTACCCAGGCTCATTTGTTCAGCCTTTCTGTTTCAAATCATGGCCCAAACAAAAGTCAAAGAGTTCAATGTAGCATTTGTTAGTCAGGCATGCGGGTCACAGTTGCCAGGTCTTCTGTGTGTGCTTGGGATTGTTACACAGCTTGGCCTCCTAAGGACAGGGCTGAGAACCGGGACCCAGATTGCAGAGACCAGAATAAACATTCTCGAGGGGAAGCCATTATCATAAAAAAGATGTTTCAGACTTGGAAAACACACATTACTTCCATCTGGTAAATGGTAACTGCTAAAATATTTATAAATATCACACCATAATTCACATGTCACACACACAGCAGTGATACTTGCTTTTCCTGTCTCCCAATTAGAAGCCATTATGTATTGCATAATACAGTCACACGTTTGTGTACCTAACAGAAAAATAAACGATTTTCTTAGTATCTCCAGAGGGGTTACTTTCTCATCCTGCTGTGCAAATACTGTAAATATAATATTGAGGGAGGTAAAACACCACAACTCACCCAAGTTTGTTTGCTTTTGGCAACATAATAGAACTCATTTTTTTTCGAGGTCGATTCACACTCATAAATGTTGACCTCCATTTTTTCTTTGTTTTAAAGCATTCTTTCCATTCAAGTGTCAGGTGTTACGAAACATTTAAGCATTCCTACGGTGAATAAAGTTTATATTTAGGCACTGCATATGAAAAAAGAAGTCTAAAAATGCCTGAATAAAGACTCACCTACATGGTTCACCCATCAGTCTCCCACTATTTAACCTCAGTGAAAGTTTTCTTCCTTGTAGTAGAGATGGTTTGTGTGCAATTCAAGAGGGGATGGGAATATCTGGACACATGCCTACATCCAACTCTGTCTACGCTAAAGCAGGAAAGGGCCCCCGCATGATGTGAATATGCCAGAGACTTTCTCAAACAAACTCCAGATTGCAAAAAAGGCACATAAATATTGTCGGCTGTTTCCATTCACCAACAAAGAAAACAACACATTGAAATATCTTCGTGAAATTTTCTATTCTTAGATTTTCTTACATAGGAAGTCAGACAATGAAGCAGAGATGTTTAAAATATTTTTCCCGTAGGGTAGAAAGGTAGGGCAAGTTAAAAACAGAACCAAACCCTAGGAGCAGTTCTTCCTAACTTTTTTGAAGGCAGCGAGTTTCCACTGTAACATTTCCTCCAGCAACCCAACTTTGAAGATTTTCTTTTGAAGATGATTTTGTGTCTCCCTATCCCTCGCTTCCCTGTTCTCTGACTCTTCTGGTTACCCTTTATACGTTGTGTTGCCTTAACTCTGAGAATATGCCATACAGTCCACAATATAGCAAAGATTTAACTCAGTCAATTTAAGGACTTCTGTATGGCTGATTTTGAGGTTATCATCTTGTGTTGGAATATGTACCCATAATCACGTTCATCTGGCACATCCATCTTTGTCCATGGTCTACAAATGTCCCCTTCTATCTCTAGACCCCAATCCCTCTCTTGGTTTTGGATGATTTCTGTCTCTATGCACACTGGCACCCAACAGAAATGAATATAGAAATGCTTTTAAAAGGTAAGGCACTATGGAGATATTTGTATTTTTTGTTGTTACTGATCCTTTAATTATGTATAAGGAAGCTTCAATTTGCAGAGTACCGTTGCAGTGGCTCCCACAGTGTAGCATGAGTAACCCTCAGACTCTTCGAACCCATTCCTTTGTCACAAGAGGGCAAAATCCCTTTTCCTGGTAATTCAAAGAGGTCACTTGCTTTTTTAATTCTCATTTCCCCATAAACACGGACTAATACCGAAGTCTACAGGGCCAATTCCTCTGACTGCTAACAGAGTATTTGCTCATGGACTTCTCAATTGTAAAATTCCGTCAACTTTACTTTCCACTAAGGTAAAAATAAGTAGGTAGGATTCATATAACCATGAGCTGGCAAACATTCTCAAAAAAATAGACAAGAGAGTAAACAGTCTAGTTCTGGTAGGTCACATGGTCTCTGGACTCAACCCTCCATTACACTGAGAAAACACCTACAGGTGATGTGAAATTCTACTTAGCTATTACACAACTCTACCTGTTCCAATAAAGCTGTACTTACAAAACCACTACACCAGCTCTATTTGCCATGCAGGATGTAGTTTGCCAACTTCTGATATATATAAAAGGCCTACAAAAATCAATATTTTTAGAGAGCATAACGAATTCTGTGACTAAGAAATTTAAAACTCAAGTTGAATCTTGTGATCGGCTGTCAGAGAGCTGGTAAGAGGACAGATGAGATACTATGCACTGGAAACCGGGCCGTAGAAGAGTGTGACGGTGTGTGTCTGGCACAGCCCCCAAGTGTGTGGCCTCAAGGGTCTGGATGGCGTGGAGAACCTATGGAACCATGTGCTGTTAAGAGGTGGGGCAGAACAGCGGGGTTTGACCTGGAAGGGGCGGGTCACTGGGACATGACCCGGAAGCATACATGCGAGCTCTGCCCTGCCGTGCTCACTTTCTTCCCTTCTGCTACGCTGTGAGCTGCTCTTCCTCTGGCGGAACCTCTGCCAGTGCCAGCCACTCACAAATGGACCGAAACCCTCTGAAACTTGGAGCTAAAATGCATCTTTCCTCCTTAAACCGTGGTTGTCATTCAGGCATTGTGTCCTACCAATGACAAAGTAACTAAAACAGAAAAGATAACTAGGGCAGAGCGGAAGTCAAGGATAACAGGAAGTGTAACGGGGAGCGTCCTCCCTCCACCCTATGGGGCGGCTGGCACCTCACTCAGGAACGGATCACGCGGGAACAATCCCAGGCTGTGTTTTCCAGTAACCACACGAAGTAGAAAAGCCATTTTTGGCTGCAGATTTCTCTTCTGTTGGTCATACATAAATCAAGTACCAAGTAATGCTAAGAAAAGTTTTTGCATGTATGTATGTTAAAGTGAATCAAGCGGACTTGTCTGAACTGATTTGTTTTAGCTGAGGAGTTCATTGTTTCAATCACTACCATTTTAAACATTCATGGTTCTTGGCAGTATGCTCTAGTATTTTCCATTTAGCTACATTATTTTTAAAGAAAATAATTTGGAAGTCTGATGCAAATGCTATTCCGTTCTCCAGATTAATTTTCTACCGTACAGGCAGAGAATCGAAGGTGAAAGACATTTTCCCATACATCATACATGATTTAGACTCACGAACACGGTCTAATGGACTCTAGATCAACAGCCTAGGATCACTCATCCTAAATTCCAAATTCTAAGTTCTCTAAAGAAACATAAGTCAACTGAGTGGAAATATTTTCGTTTCCTATCCTCATAATAAGAACTCTGATGGCTTTACGGGTATAAGTCTTGGTTGAACAAAAAGGATTTCATACATTTCTAGAATTATTAAGTCAAGTTAGTTTTTGTCAGTCACACCCATCAGAATGTGAAGCTTTGGGACACCTGCTCCCCTACCTGTTCCTCGCATGTGCTTAGAGGACACACACACTCGGATCGAACTTGAAGTCACCCCTGATACATCCATGTCAACTGTTTACTTTCATTTTAATATTAGCTTTCAGTTTACCCTTTAATATTAAATTCAAATGTAAACTATTATTTTCACATTTTATTTTGAAAATAATTCACGTGCACTATTTGTATTCTGAAATTGGACCACATGACCTTTGGCAACATAGCAAAACTCTGTCTCAAAATAACCACAATAACAAAAATAAAAGTCAATGGCTGGGAACACAGGTTAGAGTGTTTGTTTTCTACAAATTCAATCACTACAACGGGGAGAGAAAAATGGGGATATAACTACTCCAATTTAGAAAACTTTCAACTAATGAAAAACATTCAACATGTAATGGTCCACATTTTATAAGTGTATATGAGTATTTGAAAGACATGTGATTAAAAGTACTCATTCCAACATTGATTGTAATAAGACAAATTAGCCAATGAAATACAAATGCTTATCAACACAGGCATGGCTAAATTACTAATACTGCAACTGCTGTACAGAAAATGTAGTCATCTCAAAGAATGTGGTATTCCAAGAAATTATGTAAAGTTGTCAAAGACAAATTGGGTAAAGATAGGTTCACTGAATTTCATTTAATTTTTTTCCTCTTTCTTAAGATGCATATGCACACCACCTCTATGTCTACAAATTGTAGGAAAGTATTAGAGGCAACTGCCATAGTCTTTCAAGTAATTCCTCTCAAATTTTAATGGCCTTCAAAATCACTTGGGGGCTGAAAGGAGGGGAGTGTCCTGACTTCAAAATGTTTTTCTTGCATCTAAAGTAGGCTACAGCTCAAGGAGTCTGCATATCCAGCGGGCTTCCTAGGATTCTGATGCCTAAAGTGGTGGGTGAATCTGACGTACAGTCACAGATGAGCAGACATCTGAAGAAATTCGGGCACTCCCACTCCCACTGTAACGCCAGGAAAGGCTCCAAGCTTCTTTCTCTAAGCACCTGCTGCTGCTCTTGGGTATGACACGCCCACAGTCTTACTAACCTGCTTTTAGCCTATCAGATATTTTTTATTCAATCCCTTTATTCTCTTATGAGGCCGATAAACATTATCGATGCATAGAAAGCTTAAATTATCTCCCACTTTCCTATCTTTGATTTTATGTTTTGAGATATTCTCCTTGCCCTCAATCTCATCTTCAATTATTAAATTTTATCCTTTGAAGCCACTTTTTATGACTATTACTATTGTAACTCTCAGCCACTCTTCTCCTTACAGCAAATTTTACTTGTCATCGAACACTAGAACACTAGCTTTATTACAGTATCACAGTGCGACTCCAGGGCTCCTCCCTAAGATAAGCTTGTCGGAGGGTGGAGGTGTTTCAGGTTAGGTGACACCACGAAGTTCCTAGTACTCAGGGCACTCAGTCCAAGCTAACGGAATGGCGAGAACACGGCCTCAGCACATTTCCGATGCAGAACACAGCAACACGGAGGGTGTCTTTCACCAGTTCTGCACACATCCTTTCATGCACCCTTGCTCCCTGTCCTCCATCTCCAGCAGGAAGGTCACCAGCAGTGGTGTACGGAACGCAGGTCTCACTAACACGGACCTGAGGCCCGGGAGGCACAGAGCCGAGGTGCTGGTCCCGGCTCACCCACGGCCAAGTGCTCCGCCAATGCCTTCTGCGCAGTTGCGACCCTGTATCTGACGACTGGACACTCCTTCCTTCACGCTCCCCCTCTCTGACGCAACACGGGCTTCCTGAAGGTATACACAGGGAGGGTTTATTCGTTTGCCATATCCCAAGTGGCGACACGATTGGCTCATAAAAGACTTGTGTGTTCTGCCTGATTAAACGACTCAGCCCCCCATCCCCTCACTCCTCCGTCTCATAAAAGCACTAATCTTTATAACAGAATGTGAAGATGACTCACAATGTTCCATTGTTAAACTGCCAAAGGAGGATGATATTTAAGGCTTGCATTAATACAAAATAAAATGAAAATAGAAACATTTAAAATGCTTAGGATGGCAAAATGGTTTTACCGTGTCTTTGCCGAAGGCACTGAGTACAACTCCCCCCGCCCCCCAAAAAAGACAAAATATATGAAATGCACACGAAAGCAAAGCCAAGGCACCTTATAAAAACTCCTGTCTCCCTGAAAGAAGCATTAACAATGTTCCCCAAACCAGAGCAGCCTCCCACAGCACAGGGCTGTGTTCTCTGCACAGACGTGTAGACGCCCACAGGGGGCCACCCATTAGGTCGGCACTAACGAGGGCAAATACATTCTTGGCCAATGCTAATGAGATACCCGTGCACCATAACTGACATTTTCAAGTCACTGCTTCCAGAGCTGAATGTAAGGCCCTTGCTTCCTTGACAGGAGTTTATCTGAGTTCAGCAGGTATCTGTGACAGTCCTCTTCACAGCAGTGGCTTTCCCATGTCCCATGTGTGGGTCTGCTCGGGCGATCACTGCCCACACAATGGTAACTGGGGCAAGCCTGCCGGAGGCAGAAGAGTAGGGAACCACAGCCACCACACAGCACATCGCAGCCTGCAAGTGCCCCCGTGGAGGAAGCCACAACCAACACCCAACGTACTGTGGTCTAAGCTGCCCTTGTGTAAGGGGCCGCCCCACAGTGTCCCTGTGTAGGAAGCCATGACCGCTGCACAAGAGACCGCATCATACGTTGCCCCTGTGTAGGGAGCCATGACTAGCACATATCACAGTGTGGCCTACAGCTGCCCTTGGGTAGGGAGCCACAACCAGCACACAACAGTAGATGACCACGTTACGCTCATTTTACAGATACAGGAAATGCACTGTATCAGTTAACTTGTTCAACTCACACAGTTAGAAAAGAGTGAACACGGCATTTGAACCCAGGAGTTTCTGACTTGAGAATAAAGTGCTTCCCTCCACCCCAGAGCTGCGCGTACCCATGCTCAGCCTCTCTGTCCAATCGTAGCTCACCTTCCACTCCCACTCCCACTGTGGGACCCTGGGACGGGCCGCTAGCCGGGGGGAGAGGATCTCCCTTCGCTGGGAACCGTCCGCACTCGCCTCTCGAGCCACCGCAGCCTGTGGCTCTCGGAGCAAACTTCTCTGGCGTCGTCTCTGTGACATAAAGAAGCTGACATAAAGTGAAGTGTTCGTTTTATGGGCTCTCTTTTTTTGTTAGAAGAAATGCAAGTTAAAACCTTCCTATACGGGAGCAGAATTTTAATCCTTTCCATATCTTAAGGTATATGAGCTTAAATGTCAGGCAGTAAAGGCACTGAATCTATTGTCCTTTCGTTGGTACTATGAGACAGTGACAGCTTAATTATTCCCTGTCCTCGTGAGAAGACAGAGATAGCCTTAAACCTCTCTCCAGAGACGGGTGGGATGAAGGATTTGGCACAGCGCCCCACAACGAACCACTACAAGTCACACCTACCTGTTACTGTATAACTTTTATCTCCTATTTAAAACCAGGTAGAATAAAATACTCTGCTTTAAGAAAGAGTGTAAAAAATTCATAAAGTTAGGGAAAAAACTCAAAGGAAAAATCTACGAAGGATCTTGCTCAATTAGGTATGTGTCATATCCCAGCGACTGTCCACAGAATATCTGTCTGAGGATACTTAAATCATGACTGATAAGATGTACTTTAATTTGACTGTCTGTTTACTTATTTATTTGAGACAGAGTCTCTTTATTCTAGGATGGTCCTGAACTCATTGTGTATCCAAGGCTGGGGTCAAATTCACTGTCATTCACCAGTCTCAGCCTCCCCAGTGTTGGGATTACAGTGTGTGCCACCTACCTCACTAACTCTTATGTAGTGCTGGGGATCAAACATAGGGCCTTGCACATGCTAGAAAAGCACTCTACCCGCTGAGCTACCCTCGTCCTGGGAGATGTGTGTAAATGAAAAAAAGCTTTGATAAGTTTGTTTATGAATACTAAGATAGTCAGAGAACCTTCTTTAAATATAGAACCTATTTTTCTTGTAAATGAAATTTATTTTAATAAAAATGTAAAAACTGCACAGTTGAATGACAGTGTACAGTGCAATGCTTAAGTCAGGGTAAGCATATCCATCTCCTCAGACACGCTTCTTTTGCTTATCACGAAGATTTCTAATGGGACTGTCTCTAGATTTTTGAAGTGTCCAGCTGACTGCTGGTAAGCGGCTCTGACCGCAGACACTCACGGAAGGGAGACAGATGGTGAATGCACTGGAGCCTACACCCCCCTGGCTTCTCACCGACTGGCCCAACTCCTAGTCACGTGGGTGTGGGTGGCACACCATAAGCAGGGGTGGCCCGTGACAGCTAACAGAGAACCAGAAACATTTTGAAGACGAAAGGAGAACTTCAGAGCCAGCCACAGAACGCAAGTCCCAGTTATTCTGATTTTTTCATGATCTTAGACTATAGTGTGAATTTCTGAGTCTTGGTTTGCTAGTCTTACTGGAGAACTGGCACGGTTACAGGACTGACATCAGGAACTACGGAGATGTTTGCCCAAGTCTCAGCTTGTTTCGGTGCTCACCAGAGTTAGTTTTGTTTTCCGTATTTCAGAATTTTTATCTACTTCAGCGGGTCCAGAAATAGGGAAAAGCATGGGGCGATAAATTTGGTCGTGATACGTTGTTTACCAAGAGTAAGTGACAGGATAGAGAACACATAATGTGACATTTCATCAATTTAGAGTGGACTATGTGGGAAAGTTGTCATCCTCAGCTAAAAGCCAGAAATGTGGGACATTTGTAACAAATACGTGTCAATTTCCTTCAGAGCCATAAAAGAATAAACAATTATTTCTTAAACACATCTTGCTAAATGATGGCTCTGACAAAATTCTTTTAATAAAGAGAGAAGACGCATATAATTGGCACATTATTATACACAGAAGTTCTGGTGGGATTCCTTAAACCAAGTAATTTTCTTAAAGAAATTCCCACTCATGTCATCACCCAATTCTAATAAAGTAATTAACATATTCAGATAATTGCATCAGGTTTGATGTTCGCCTCTATTCATCCATGTGTCATGTTATTAATGTAATTATATCCTACAAAATTCTACAGAAAAATCATTTGAATTATAAATGAATTTAATTCAAAATAAAATCTAAGTATTATTAACATTGGCAAGAGGATGAAAATGGATGTAGGAACTGAAACATTGTATTAGTTCAACTTTGGTTCTTGCCCCTCAAATATAATAAGCTTTGGTTTGTTTAGAAGATGGTTTTTCACTGGTATCACCTGTTATCTAAAGGATGGAGTCTCATTGTTGGAAAGTCACAGTCAGTTTGCTAGGCGTGAAGTTCAAGAACTTGAATACCTGAGTGGAACTCCAAGGCACCTGTTAACTGTGATGATTATGCAAACATTTCCAGACATGCTCACTGTTCAAAGTTTACTGTGGAGACTGGTTACTTAGCTAGAAACCCATGATCACATGGATGAACGCTTTACGAGGAAGGTAAATAAGTGCTCGGCGATAAACCAAACCAAATGGCAAATATTTTGAAACACGAACTAAAGCTTTACTCAAAAAAGAGCATTTATGTCCATCTATTCGTACATCTGCTCAACCATTTGTTTTTCCACTCACTGAGCGCTTACACGTCTCCACACCGTTTCACGAGATGTCAAGTGCATCGATTAAGTCTCCTTAGAACTGCTGTCTCTTGGCGATCACCACTGCCAGTGCAAGATCAAGATGAAGCAGAGAGCTCCCTGGACCACGGCTGTGTGAAGTTACTACCCACAGGGTGGAAGGGTACTGTGACGCTGGTTGGGTCTGGAGGTAGTAAAAACATATGGAGGATGTGACATTTAAAGAGACTGAGTATATATTCCAAAAATAAAGCCAGAGGGTATAAAGATAAGTACTCAATCATTTTTATCTTTGGGCCCTATGACACTCTCAAAATAATGTCATATCTATGGAGTTGTTTATATACATTGTATCTACTATTATTAGTACTTATTGAATGAAAACAATCTTGCAATTAGAACAGATGTATATTTATTCATTTACTTAAAATAATAGTAAAACTATTAAACATTAGTGTAAGTAACAAACAGCTTATGAATCATGACAATAGGTTTAAAAATATGACAGCTGAATTGTTTAACCTTATCAACTTTACTGACTACTATTGGAAACTATCAATACTGATAACTAATCAACTCTACTGATTAATTCTTGGACTTAATAGAGGACACATGGATTCTTCTGTTCTCAATCTCTTGAGAAAAAAATAAAGTACATGAAGAAAACCCAGCCACACACACATGTAACTGGAGAATCGAGGAGTATTCTAACAGCCTTTCAGATGTGTGTGGATATGTGGTATTACATTAAAACTCAAGTGCTCGTTTCTAACATCTAAGACATGAATACCGAAACATCTCATCCGACTCTTCCTGAAGAACTTCACAACAGGCTAAGGCCACGTTGCAGGCCACCGGGACAAAGAGTCAAGATCACAGGTTTTTTCCCCCAAAATAAAAAATCTAAAATATCAGAAGGTCTGAATCTTTGTCCTTTTTAGTTTGTACGAAAAACTAATACTGTAATAGTTTATATTCCAAACCAACTGATTCTTCAAAGATTTTATACAAAAGTAAATGTGTTGTTTATGTTATACAGAGAATTACATATCATCCTATTCAAAATTGTGGCTAAAGCAATGTAATGCAATGTTGTAAATAAAGCAGCTATAACAGTTATCCATGCATTCCACAAGTATTTATTAAGAGCCTCCCGTGTCTTAGGCATTGTTATAAATCAGCTAGTGACACAGTAGTGAGAAAAATGAACAATTGTCACACCTTCTTGACTCACACAATCCAGTGGGCCTCCCAGACCACCAAAAGGACTAAGTCAGTAAAAATTATGACATGGAGAAAAGCTAAGGCAGGTTACCAAGTAGAGTAGGAGTGAAAACACAGAGTGTGTGTGCACGTGTGTGTGTGCGCGTGCCTGTGTGCGTGTGTGTGTGTGTGTGTGTGATGATCAGGGCATCGCACGCATGGCCCAGGGAAATTCATAATGAGAAGGAGACTGTGGTGATGGCCTGGGGAGACCAAGGACGCAAAGCCTGCAGCTGTCTGCGAGATGAGGGGACGAGCCCTGAGCCGAGCACGTGCCCACTGTGCTGGATTAAAAAGAAGAAGCAGCCAGGCCGGAGGAAAGAGGGGAGAGAAGGCAGGAGGCAGCAGAGATTCAGCAGGGCTCAGGGCTCTGGGGGGCTTGGGGTTCAGGCTACTTGCATCTGAGCTCAAACAACTCATGCCTTGTCTCCTCCCAGGGCCTGGCGCTGAATACTACTGCAATACCTAAACTAAACTGAAAGCGAGGTAAGAAATTCCTGGTAATTCACTTGAATTGTTTGCCATCGAGATATTTCTTAAATTACTGGAACTAAGTCAGTTCGTTTTTTAAGGGAGAAACGTGTAGAATCTAAAGATGAATTCTAAATTATAAGTTTGCATGTATTTAAATTATTATCTGTCTATTGCTAATCAGTGTGTTTTACAAATATTTCATGGACAGAACATTTTAACAATTAGCTTAAACTGATTCTGCATTAATTCTAAAAGCCATGTCATGACTTTCCTAAAATAATCTGAAGACACGGCACACTGTTTACAGAAAAAACTTACAGTTCAGGCCTTACTCAATCCAAATTCTTAATACTAAATTTTAAAGTAGTCTGTAAGTAGATATATTAGCAATTAACATAAAAAAGTAACCCTGCCACACATAAATGCAAGGCTAATGGCTTGAAAAGGTACAAAAATAGACTTCTGAGATAGGCCTAATAATTTTCTTTAGCTATATTTAAAAGAACAATATGTGATTTTAAAGTATTATTAAATTTGGAAATAAAAAGAAAGTTTCTTTTCAAAGATTTATCTTAATAATGAGCTTATTCTCTCAAGAATATAAAGTCTTGTTATGAAATTAGTACCCAGGACAGAAGACCTTGCTCAGCGGGATGGAGGGCTTCTGCTAGGAATCAACAGAGGGAGACACAGCCGGTACAGAACTGAGACTTACATACGTCAGCATAATAAAGACGATCTTTTTTTTTGTTAAACCCTCCAAGAGTGGTGCCTTTTACTAACTTTTTATCACAAGTAGGAAGATAAGAGGGGGTTATGCATTCCCTTCAGGAAGAACAGGACCCAGCGCTGAAGAAGGCACAGGTGACGTGGATGCACCTGACTCTATTTTGCTTGGTGAAGTGCATGGGTCCCAGAGGGCTGAATACGACGTGCGTTCTCTAAGAGGAGAAAACCAGAGTGCGGAGGAGCAGAAGAGCCGAAGACAAGGGGCGGCAGGAAGCAGGGGGTGACCTGGTGGACAGGAAGAGGGGCTCAGAGGCGGCAGGAGGGTGCACAGAGGAGCAGAAGGATAAGGGTGACGCGGCAGGTCCATGCCCCGATTTCTCACGTTACATGTGACTACTGTATATCGCAAATACCTGCTAATAAAAATGCTGAAAAGAAGGCCAGAGGTCTCTGTGGTTTTCTGTGTCCACACAGCAAACGCCTACCTCTCCTGTTTGCCAGGCCCATCCTTGATGGTCTAGCTCCAATATTTTCCAGCTCTGTTCTTGCCCGAATTTCCCTGAATTGCCAGCAACATCAACACACCCTTCTTATTAGCTGCAGCTGCTAATCCTGATAGGCCTACATCACTGATTAAGAAACATCCATCAGGTTAGCAACTGGTCCCATGTGCAAACCTCCCTCCTCTGCAGCTGTGGCTCCCAGAAGTGCACACGAAGCGGCCACAGCCGAAAGTGGCCGCAGCCTGTACGCAACTCCAGTCTCAGCTTCGGCTGCCGACTGCTCATCTAGAGAGGCAGCGCCAGAAAAGGGGGCGTGAAGAGCCGCCTTCCGGTCTGCTTTTGTCACGTCCGAGGGCGCAGTGCTTCCCAACAGCTTGGCGGGCACCTGGGGTGTCCTAGCAGGTATCTTCCAACATGATCTGCGCATGGATCACTGCCGTCTCAACCGAGTTTCTTCTACTTGATGAACTGATATGGAAGTGAATACTTGCAGAACAAAAGCATTGCTTGAAAGTTCATTCTAGATGTCATTACGGGCTTCACGACCTTAAGTCAAGTTCAACCACCTAGTAACAAAGTCTGATTTAAATCCTTTCTCCCATGTGTATGTGTGATACACATGGTTATACTGAGCTTGTGTATTTTGCTCACATACGTCTGCTTCAACATTTCAATCCCTTCCTCTCCCCTTTCTTGGCCCTCCTGCACCCCCACCCCCTTATTCCCACTGTCACACCCATTTGGTTCTATAGAATGTTTGTATCCTGGGTTGCTCAGGGCAGAGAAACCATATGATGAGTAACTTTGTTGACTCACTTCACTAAGCACAATGGTATCAAGTTGCATCCACTTACCTACAAAAGCCACAAATCTGTCTGTCTTTCTGGAAGAGGAGTACTTACTGCATTGTGTACAGACGCCTCAATTTTTGTGTCCATTAATCTGTGGATGGGTATCGTCGCTTCTTTCACATTTTAGCTACTGTTAGTTATGCTGCTATAAACATGGGTATACATGTATCTCTGTTATATGTTACTTTTAACTCTTGGGAAGATTCTGAGAAGAGGTAGTGCTGGATTGAAAGCAATGTTTTTGGTCTTTGAAGGAACCTCCATATCGTCCTCCATAGGGGATCAACAAATGGGATTATATCAACTTAAAAAGTTTACTCACAGCAAGGGACACTATCAACAACAGAGTGAAGAGAGAATCAAAGAAATGGGGTAAAATTATCACTCACACCTAGGATAGGAAGCAAATAACCCCAATATACAGGGAATTGAAGAAAAACATATCCTTCGAAATCAAAGACCTGATTAAAAAATAAGCAAATAAAAATGAATAGGTAGTTCTCAGATGAAGAAGCTCAAACAGCCAGCGATACACAAAGATGTTGAACATCCCGAGCCACCAGAGGGACGCAGATCAACACGTCATCAACATGTTACCCTACTCGGGTGAGAATGTGGCATTTTAAGAACTTGAACACTAGTCAACGTGGGCGAAGCTGTCGGGGAACAAGGGGCCCTTTTACACTGCTGGTGGAACTATAAACTGATACAACCACTAATTTAAATCTTTACACATTCTTAAGAAAATTTAAACATAACACTAAAAGATACTGGAAGAAACATGTATGTATACACAATTCATAATTTCAGTAGAGTTTTGCATTTTACCATTCCTATGAATATGATTAGGTTGCCGACTCCCTTGTCTCCTCACTGACAGAAGCATTAAAAATCATGATTTTAATGCGCTGTTCACAATTGTACTTGTCTCTATAGGAGCTTTCATTAAAGTTTTCAAAAATTAACTTCATAAAAGTTCTGGTATAGATTATATTGGAGTAAGTATATCAATTTGAGGCACCTATTTTTCAAGCACACAGAAATTTTAAGTTGGCCACACACATACATGTGTGTTTAAATTCATCTATTTTGTTATCATTATGTTAAATAAAATTCACAATTCATTATGTACACTTCCCTATGAGTAGCTGTTTGTGATTGGCTGTTTTCTCTACAGTATGTTTATTAGAGAAGATAAATTCAGTACTGATTGTAGATTTTCTTTTTATTTTGAAATTTTAGATGTCTAACTTCATATTAAATTAACTTACAGAACGGGGAGTGTCAGGCTCTCAAACCTCAAAATTCAATAGGTCCAGCCTAGCCACAGCCTCACCACAAATGAGCAGTTTCAGCCATCCCATTAGGGGCAAGGTAATTAAATAGTTTACCGAATCTAGCAGGCTCATTTTTGAAGCTGATAATTTTATATGGTCTGCAAACGATGTCATTAAATATTCAAATAGTCTTTGGCAGCAAAAAAGTTTCCACATCCCTCAGTTAAAAGAAGGGACTGGAAATTTTGTACAACATAAAGTAGAGTGATTAATTATGACATGATCACTTTAACGGATAATGCTTACACAAAAATCCTTATCTGAAACAAATGGAATATCGAAACTACTTTTACACACAGCAATGTTTCCACATCAACTGAAATACCGAGGATTTATCTAAGTAGAATTGGAGAAGTCTGTCTACTGAGAGGAACCGCAGGAGGCCATCACTCCCCCCTGTATCTCCAGAGTGAATGCAGAGATTCAAAGCCTCTCCAAGCCACAGGCTTCCTGAAACGCCTTTGTACCCAAGACCACTCCATCCACCCGGAACAGTAACACCACCATGGGTGGCACGGGGCTCCTCTCTGTTTCCGTGTGCTGATATCAGTGGCTGGAACCACTGAAGATGCCCGCTGTCAGACATTACTAACTCCGCATCTCAGCCCATCTTGCCACTTGACTCAGCCCCGCCACACTCCACTGAGTTCTCCAATAGATTTGGATTCTGGGAGCAACAGGCCAGGCTGGTGAACCTCTTATAATAAAGTCACCTTGTTCATCGCAACAAAGCTTGGCATGGCTGGTAGCAAGACAATGGCTCAGTACAGCGCTCCACAGACCATGGAGACGACAAAGCTCGGGACAGCTGACACGGGGACCGCCCACCCTGCCTCTGCCTCTTTCCCTCACACAACCTGAGACTGTGGTGAGCTTGTGTGGAGACAGATCTGAGAGGAGGAGACTTAGTCCTCCCCAGGACCCACATGCCCAGAATAGAGCTCCTTTCCTGTCACAAGTCGCTGGGCTGGGTGGCCACACCCCCTCCGCTGCGGCGATTTCCTGAAAGAGGAGGCTCTGGAGGTAACTACCGCCAACAGCATCTGATCTTCGGCTAAGGCCTCATCTTTGATTCTTGGAGAATTTTCAAGTTTTTGCTATCTGGGCTGCTTCTCTGACTTTTTAGCTTTGACCTACGAGGAAGCAGAATCTGCCTCCAAAGCGTTAACCTGGAGTCACACAGAGTGCACAAAACTGCCTGTGTGCTCGTTCATTCCTTCTGCCTTCACATCGATTCCTACTTTCTAGATTTTAAACATACTTAGAGAAGCACACATGTGGGCTGGAGGGATGGCTTAGCGGTTAAAGCGCTTGAGCAAGCGCTAAGCCAGCACCAAGCAACCGAGTTCGATTCCCCAGCACCACATAAACTGGGAGGAATAGGAGGCTGAGCCAGGAGGATTGCCTTGAGTCCAAGGCCAGCCTGGGCTACAGAGCGAGACCCTGTCTCAAAAAAAGAAGAAAAAAGCACACATGTTATAAAACAGGCACTGAGATAAGAGTTAGGAGAAAAGTGTGTGTGTGTGTGTGTGTGTGTGTGTGTGTGTGTGTGTGTGTGGTGTGCACGCTCATCCATAAACTGGAAAACCACGGACAGCTTATTTCCTCACAACCCTCAAAGTCACAGTCAGAGCCTAATGGGAATGGAAGGCGGAAGGATTTTAATATGTGCAAGTCAGTGTTGTGTGGTTTGTCACTTTTGGATCAAAGTAAGAGCACACGTGTCTACTAAAGAGAGCCCGCACGGACACACTGCCGCTGGCAGTTAACAGGAGGCATCTACAATTCCATTCATCTGAAAACCACGCACACTAAATTCTCATAATTGTTCATATATTATCAAAGCTAGAAACTCTTTCATCATCTCCAATATGGGATCCCAAGAATTTGTAAGCTTATGCCAATTAAAACTCTATTTAATTAACGCCCAAGATTACTTTCTGCAAAGAAGATGTGAACGGAAACGTTAAGAGTATCATAAGCAACTGGGTAAAAAGTTCACCTCTAATCCAATTTGTTTTCTCTCTATGTACAGGCATAATCACATCCCTTCCTGTCCTGTTAGCATTTTTCAAGTTCATGTTGCTGCTCTGTGTTAGTCGGAATTCCCATTATTTAAACCGACGCTGGATACCAAGCACTTTACACATTCACCTTACTTCATCTTACAGAAACGAGGTGGAGATTTGGAGAAGCTGAAAGCGTAGCTGTAGCTGAGGAGCAGGGCGTTCCTGAGTGAGGGGGCCTCACCGTGTGGGAGGCGCTAGGCTCTTCTCAGAACCGCATGCACCTCCCAGCTGCCCCTGGGCAGGTGACTGGCACTTGAGGCCCCGGGTCTCAGCCTCGGATACACAGCAGAACTGTGAGGACCCTCACCAACTCTCGGATGCCCACCCCTCTCTCAGAGGTGGTGATCTCACTGGTCTGAGCTGATTTTTAAAATCTCCTTTGGGTGATTCTGATATACCCAGATGAGAACTTCAGATCTGACTGAAATTGTTCATTTTCTAAATAATTCCCAGGGCAACAAGCTTTTCCACCTCCATTGTGTACAAGGAAAGGTAGAGTTAGCAGTGGGGAAGAAAGCAGATGCCTTGCTGTAACAAAGATTTTGAATCCATGCCTACCACTTGCCAGCAATTACCACCACAGCAATCAGCCACACACAGCAAGGGCCAAACGCTTGTGGCACAAGTTTTCTCTTTGCTTAAATTGAAAACAAAACAAAACAAATTACCTTGAGAAATCATTGTGAAGGATGTAACAGTGCACATAGGTGACAGAAAGAATACAGCTGCTTTGGGTTCACCACGCTCAGGTAAAGAAAATGCTTTTAATACACACTGTAAAAATAATGTCCACTGGACGAGACCAAATGACGCACCTTCTGTAAGTGTCCCCTGTGCCTCACCTCCCGGAAGGGACCAAGGGTTGAAGTTTCCTGGGAAGGATGCCTTGCTGTGGACCAGCAGGAGACTTCGGTGAGATCAAGTCTCATAAGGTTGATGTGAAGAAGGCTCCTCTGACAGCTATGTCCCTTTAGCCACTTGTCCGTATCCTTAAAGCTAAGTAAAGCTTAATGTAAATGAAACAGCAAATAATTATACAAAAGAGTTTGTAAGTAATACATCAACACAAAAGTGTCACTTGTCCAACTGAGAGACAAAGTATCTCACACGTTCAGGCCTTTCTCACTGGACCTCTGCACGTCCACTTCCCCGGTCACCTCCTACGCCATTTTCCTTCTAAACACAAAGGCTAACAGGGAGCTGTGGCCCTTCCAGGCCCTGCGTCATGGGCTAAGTAGAGTCCAGAAGAGGAGGCAGGGTCTCTACTGCCAGTTCACTCAAGGATTCCAGTGCAATTTACAGAACACTCACCATACCAGGGAAAGAGGCGTGGAGCCCAGTGCTCCTCCACCCGCTATCAGTTTGTAGTGTGAACAAAGTGAACAGCAGGCACTAAGTGAACTCAGCTATGATCCCTGAGAGGAGAAGGACCGCGTGGAAAGGGATAACCAAGAAAGGCACGGTGACCAGCTCTGTGGGCACAGAGGGTTCGAAAGATTCCACGCAGACGAGCAGAAAGGCGCAGACTGGTGTCAAATGAAACCATGGCCTGGTCCACGGTCGCTGATTCTGTCAACTGGACACTGAGTACCACAGCCCTCCCCGTGTTTCCTCAGTGAACTGCCCCATTGCTCCGATCAGGTGCCACACAGAAAGGACTGAGAGTTTCATGGCGGCTGGCGGGCTCGCTAAGTGGTTAAAGCACCTACCTAGCAAGCTCAAGACCACCTGGGTTTGATTCCCCAGCACCAAGTAAGTCGGGCATGGTGGTGGATGCCCGTAATCCCAGCACTTGGGAGGCTGGAGCAGGAGGACTGCCATAGTCTGAGGCCAGCTGGGCTCGATGGTGAGGTCAGGACCAGCCTAGACAATAGAGTGAGACCCTGTCTCAGTAAAATTAATTAATAATTTATGGAAGGTAGTAAGATGATCAAAGTATAATTTTTTAAAAATCACAACACAGATGAAGAACACAGTCATAAAGTGTAGCCAAACTCAGAAAGAATCAAGTCCAATTTAAAAATAGCCTAAAACTCGTTACTGGTGACACAGGTTTTAAGGATGATCAAAAGAAAGGGAATCCCCCGAGATAAGTCCAAGAAGGCAGATCCAACCCAACTGGGCTCACGGTGGCGTGTGGGAGGGTGGAGGGAGGCCGACGATGGCTCCTCTGTGAATCTGGAAATTCAATGAAAGTCAGAAAAATGATTAAAATAATGGCTAAAAAAGAGGGAGCAAATTGTAGACAAAAAAATCGTTAACTTCATTCCAAGGTCAATGAATGACATCTAGGCACTTATCTGAACGTTCTAGACTTTAGAAGAAAAATGAAAATTGCAGATACATGCATATTATGTCTTTATCTTTAA
Organism: Ctenodactylus gundi; assembly: GCA_004027205.1. NCBI lineage: Eukaryota > Metazoa > Chordata > Mammalia > Rodentia > Ctenodactylidae > Ctenodactylus > Ctenodactylus gundi. Next base: position 273,226 of record PVKB01002274.1, read on the forward strand.
AAAATAGTAGCCTTTTTTTCCTCACTGTAAAGCTAACGTTTTTATTTAATGAAAGCACAGCTTTGTTTCCTGCTACTGAGTTATAATCTCTCTGAAATATTTCAGTAAATGTACAGTTTTCACATCCAATAGTAGGATTAGGATTCCTATGTTATAATTATCTAAGTTTTTAAAATAAATTAGTCCAGATATTGCATAAAAATGATTTGCACTGGTTTGAATCAAGTGCATGAACTCTTTTAGTGCTAGCTTTTTAACTCATCTTTCCTTAAAAAATCCTTGAATCGTTTACAGTTTTAGAATACTTAACCTTCGTGTGTTAATAGTCCTGCCTTCTCTTTATAGAAGATTTTAATAAATCTTGACATTTATTTTGTACAGCTACACTCCTGACATTTAGTTTACATAAACTTGCAAACCTACAACCAAGAAAACATGCCTTAATGTATTAGGAAGAATAAGGTTTATAAAATGTCTAAATCAGAAGACAAATTTTTCAAAAAGTACTCTAGGCACTGCTTTGTGGTAGCAAGATATTTTACAGTACTGAGACAGGAAAACTCTAAAGAAGTTTTCTTTCATCTGCTTTTATTTAAATTAATAGAAAAATCAATGAAGGATGCTTTCCTTTTAAGCAGGTGAGGATAACAGTATATTAGCACGCCACTGTCACGCCTTGTCCATTGTCCTTCTGGTCATGAAAGCAGATTTCGTCTTCTAACTTTTGCTAGGCATGTTTTATAAATTTTGGAATTGGTTGGTCTTATTATAGCAACTTTCTCCCTACCCATACATGCACACATGAATGCACATACACACTCAGACACACACACGTGCTCATAGATACATGAACTCATTAACACACACACACACACACACACACACACACACACACACACGGAGTAAAGTGAATGTACACTTACATCAACCATCTGGCCCAGTTATCCTGGCAGAGTTGACATACCTTTCACACGTAAACTGTCAAGCAGAATTTAAATCATATCAACGAGAAGATCATGGAAAGAGTGACCACATTCAGATGTTTCTGATCATCACCTGTATTAATATAAAATATGGTGCACTCTGAGCACAAGGGAGTCACAAGATATTTAGGGGTTTGGGGCACTTCTGATTTCCTTAAGGCAGTCAATACGTGTACTGTGCCATTTCTACACCCACCGCCTGCTCTGCCATCCTGGAGATGGGCCTCCTCAGTATTTCTTTTTGCCAACTTGCAGATTTTACATCTTTGTCACTACATGAAATTGCAGAATAAAATTTCTCCTTGTGCCCCCAGCATGCTCCTCTCACGGGCTCCTCACACGTGCAAGTGCCACCGTCCCTGTTCTTCCCCCATCAGGTGGCCAGCAGCAGCTACCAGCTGGCCAGAGCATTCTTTCTGATGACTCCGTGGTGCATCCCAAGGCGCGGCACTTCCTGGTGCTACTTCTCCCAGCACTCCTCTGCTTGCTGTGCAATGAGACCAAGGTCCTCCTGTCCCTGTGCAGGGCTGTTCCCATGATCCTCTCGATGGCACAGTGGATGCTATCAGTGGGGCACATCTGGGGAGATGGAGGTCCCTGGCATCTACCAGATCCAATGGCTCTGCAGGCTCCCTTAAGGGGAGTGTCTTTGCCAGCCCCGAGGGAGGTTTCCAGCACAGCATCTCTGCAATTTTTCTACTACCTGCTATGCCACAGCCATGGCTTCTCAAACATGACTGGTTTATCATCCTTTAAGAGGAAGAGAGCTTCTGCCCTGGTCGGTGCCTTGGCTCTAGAAGCAATGGCTACTCCTTACCTCTCCTATTATATTATTTAGGGTCCCCTTTAATTATCAGTAATCAGCCCTCTATTACTCCAATACTATATTGTATTTATAGATTACTAATAGATTTTCCATTCAACTTGCTGTATATTTTCTCTCTTCTGATGGCGATCAACTACTTCACACATAAAAGCAAAGTTAAGAGTCAGTTAATGGGCAAGTCACACTGGTGACGACCTGACACGAAACGTGCCTGCTCCGCGTGAGAAGGGGAAGAGCACAGGCTGCACCAGCGTGCCGGCATTTCCAACAAAGTGCTCCGTGGACGTTGCATTAGATCTATACAGACTGAGAAATTTTTCAGATATGGAAGAACCGAGGACAATTCTGGGGACGACTTTAGCAAAAGAGCCCTCCTACACTGCTAAGAAACGCATGAGCAGGAAGAGTGGGCCAGCAGGACACACGTAAATGACTGATTTGGCTAGAAATATATTGTAGGAAGAACCCGTCCCTGTCAGGGACTCTGCACGTAACATATAGACACTGGCCAGCTAGGCAGCCTTCACCTAAGAGGGTTAGATTCTCTAGAAATCCAGTTTGTTTTAGTTACTGTAACTTAAAAATGCTCTTGTATGCGTCTTAGGCACAAGCCGAGGCACCCATCTTTAACAGTAACAGGTCCATTACGGTGAATACCTATAAGCCTGAAAAAGCTACATGAATATACAAGTGTATCCAAAACTAGAAGAGTATTAAAAAGAACCAGTCTAAGGCACCATCTCCTAAGAAAGATACTTGTATTGTGAATACTGACATTTTTTCATCTTGCCAGAGGTTAAAAAAAATGACCGGTGTCACAACGGGGCTTGTCTTCACCCAAAATTCACACACTGAAATCTCATCCCTACAGTGAGGGATTCTGTAGGTGAGGCTTAAGGGAGGTTACTGAGCTACAAAGATGGAATGTTCATGAATGGACTCAGTTTGCCTTTAAGAGCTTCTTGGCTGTCACTTTCTCTTTCCGTCACGTGAGGTATGACACAGAAGGCCACTTGCACGTTCTTAGAAAGAGGGTTCTCGTCCACAGCTGGCCACGATGGAAACTTGATCCTGGGCTCCAGCGTCCCCACTGTGGGAAGGGTTTGTCTACGACTTAAATCAACCTGTCCACGGTAATTTCTTACAACAATCCGAGCTGGCTTAAAGAGCTGGGGACTGCACATGTATTTTCATCTAATTTCTTTTACAAGTCCATATTGTAATTATCGGCTAAAGCTTAAGAATTACGAGGCTCAACATTTAAAATCTTTTAAGAAAAAGCCCAATGAAAGTTGAAGGTATATGTACATATCTTTGAAAAAAGGGCTTCTCCTGCACATTATCAAAGTCATAAAATGACATCAAATGGATATTCTGCAGTGGTTTGATAACAATTCTTCTCCAATTCTGTTAAGCTCTGAGCAAGGCTAAACTGTCAGGCAGCTGTCAAGGCAGAGGGAACTTCAAGCAACACCTTCAAGAAAGAGCAAATTAAGCTCATGTCAGTGAGGTGTTGGCAGAATGGGATGCCAAACATGCCAGCATTAGAGACTCTTCCTGTATCAGGCTGCAAGACGATTTATAAAGAGCTACGGATCTACGCAGCCAAATCGGGTTTCTGGCCACCCGACGGCAGTGATCGTATCATCAATGCATGTAATCCCACCTGGATAAGGAAACACAACTCTGTCGAGCGGCCTTATGTAAACAGAGATAGGGTGACTGGCCCGAAAGCGTTTCCTTTCCACTCACCCACTGAACGCGGCAGTTGAAATGCACAAGACATGTCACGTTCGTATCTACATTTCATTGTTTCCTTTACTCTGTTTTTCCAGATCTGGATATCTTTCCAGTTTCTAAAGGAAACCAGTTTTTACAACAAAATAACCCTCATCCGTGTGGAAAAACCTCACGAAATGCTTCGCCATTCTTGATTTATGTGATCTGACATATCTCTTTCACTCCTTAAGGATGTTTTCATAAGCTGTATCACAACGGTTCATCAGACTGCCTTCCTCTGTGTCTAAAGTGACACACATTTCACTCATTGATGAGGAAAGACCACGTCCTTCTCCTGGGAGTATACTGTTACTCATATGTAAAAGGAACATTTGCTGTAAAATCAAGTTTCCACATAAGACAGTGTCAGGAGAGTTTTCACGAATGATCCCACAGCGACTGTCCAGGTGTTCCAAGCTACAGGCTAGCTGGCTTAAGTGACATCTTCTAATCCGCCCTGAACTTCAGTTGGCTGATTCGAAATTCCTAATTTCAGGGCACGAAGAGTTGGCCAACAACCGTTATTCCCGCTGCCTCCAGATGACCTAGGACAACGGTCTCTAATTACAGATAACGACATCTCTAAAAAGTTGGTGCTCACAAGCCTGTCTGTTGACGTGTTTCACTACTTTAAACTATGTTTAACTCCTCACAGCTCGTCTAAGTGTGCCCAACATTTGTTCAGTGACACTAACATGGTCAGGCACCATACCCAATTGTGTGTCACAGTGCTTTATTGGCAATACCTTACATCTTACTCAGAATATGATCCTATTGCAAATTCTTATTCCTCTAGTGGAAACAGAGTCAGGGAAAAGTCACATAAGTAAAAAAAACCTTTAACTCATTTCTCAGCTGTGCCCACACACTGTGTCTCTAGAGAAAAAGAGGGAAGTGAATCGATTTTTACTTAGAAAGACCCGCATATTTGTCATCATTTAGGTAAGCGTTTGGGCTAATGACTTTAGATACACCTCAACTTATCTCAGGGCAGCAAAATTAAAGGGACAATTATACAAATAATCTATTAATCTACCTTCTCCTACACTGTGTAGAACACACGCAAAACACATAATATACTAATGGAATCTTAGTGAAAGTGATTTTGTTCACAATGCAAACTTAAAGGAAAATGAAAATTTGGGTAGAAACTATATAAAGCCTTTGACTTATTCCTTTAAAATGTATATACGCAGGGGCCAAGAGAAAAACAGTAAACATTTTTTTAAATAATTTCAAAGGAATTGTTTGGAAAAAAAATCCCTACTTTTTCTAGTTAGAAAATGGTATTTTGAATTGTCATTTTTTTTTTAATCAACAGCCACAGATGGGTACCAACCTTAAGTTAAGCCACTGCACCTTCATTTGTCCTAGACACCAGATCAGGGAAATTAAAGTCTTGATTCCTGCCCATGAGAAGGTCATAATACAAGCTAATTAATGACACGCTTCCACTCTGAAATGTTCACAGTTCCTTCCCCGCTTCCACCCATTTCTTTACTGCACTACCAGCTCAAAGCAGACCTACAGTTCACAGGTAAACTTTCATACAGCCTTATTAACTATACAAATTATGAGGGGTCCCAAAACATTGATATGAGAAATAATAAAAAGTCATAAATTGAAATTTTACTCTCAGAGTATGCAGTGATTCATGAGAATAAATATATTTAGCTACGATTAGAAAAAAGTGCTCATATATTAAAACCTTATTTTCCTTAAATCTGAAAAAAGCTCATCCTAAAAAATCTTTAATGCCATCAAATTAACCTAATGTAATTATAAATTAACAAATTTTCAAAATCATAAATCATCTGAGGCAGAATGGAATTCAAATTTGTATTGTTAAAACATGTATTAGACTTAATATGAAGTATATTAAATAATTTTTCACAATTACAGGAACATGAAGTCCCATTAAATTTGATTAAAATTGTGTCTCAATGTATCTGCTGTTATGGTAAATGCTGAAAAAATAACTGAGGGATTTCTCATTTTCCATTAGATGAAAAATTGTGTGAAAAGGAAAGAACAGAACCAGCACGACTACGTATTGGGTCAGGAATTTAGAGGCATCGCTAGGCATACGGTTCTCTTGAGAATGGCGATGTGGGTACACAGCTGTAGATTCAAGGAACAGCACAACAACCAGGAGAACGAACGAGGCCAGGTAAGGAAGGCCTACGACTGCTAGAACTGTACTAGTGCGGTAGATTAAACAGAGGGCAGAATCCGGGCACAGAACGGTAGAGCAACACGGCCGATAGAGAAAAGGTCCCTCTCCGATATCATAGGGACATGGGTAGAGAGTCAAATACTCAAAAAGTTCGTGTTCAATGGTGAAAACAGATTACAACTAGGATTCGTCACTTGGTGCAAAGGATAGCAGACAGCCTACTTGTGGAAGCAGACGTATGAAGACAGTAAATAAACAGCACACATCCAGGGCAGGGGTGAGCAGAGGTACTGTGAGCAAAGAGCGCCTAAGTGCGTCTTGGAGCAACAGATACTGATGGTTCCATTCCTGCACTTGCTTCACCTAACACAGTCTGTTAAGACAGGAAAGACGAACAGGATGTGCAGCATCTCTTTAGAGACCATTTATTAGGGAAACGGCGTGTGCAGGAGAAGTTTACTCATTCTTTGAAGAAAGGTTTTGTGTAACGTTCAGTCTTAAATCATCCTTTAATTTCATGGAGAGTGAACTGCGGCTCCTAGGATGATGGAAACCCAATTTATTTTGAGGTCTCCAAGCATGTATATCTACGTATCTGGGAGAGAGACACACAGGGACAGAGGGAAACAGATAGTCTGACTACTTCCTCACAGATTTCACATTACTTATAACAAAGGGAAAAAAAACTCCTAAATCACAGCAGGTATCAGAACCGAGAAGAAAATGCAACTGAGAAGGAAAAAAAAAAAGTTCCGGAACATTTGGAATGCTGAGACTTTGAACATGTTTGACCACAGTTGTGAGAGATAAGACAGATGCCAAGTGTGGGTTGGTTGATGACTGTGTGACACCAGGAAAGGAGCAGTGGGGAGTGGAGGGTTGGGTGGAGGGAGCACCCCAAACGTGATTTGTGAAATTGCAAAGAAAACAAGAAAGAGTTTGAGCACTGGGAAAAATGAGTTAGAATTACAAAACAAAAGGTCGCCTGTAGACATGCTGGGAGAGGTTGTCAACAAGGAGAAGTTGTCACATTTAACGTGCCAGAAAATTGCTCATTTAGAAGACACTTTCAAAGAATCTAAATGCAAACTCTCCTCAGGTTGCATTTTATCAGCTGGTATTTCTTTAAAATAATCACTGACGAAATCAGCGCATGGCAATGACTGCAAGTGGAGGAAGAGTCGTGGGTATCTCGCTCCCCAGACTGGATGCTAGCACGCACGGAGGACCCCGCGAGAAGGTCGCTGCATTTTCCAAGCTCATGCGAGTCCACTTTGCCTGTTCTCATGACTCTACATCGTGGGACACAGGGCAGGTTTTGTGTCAGGGATAACCATAAATGCCAAATGGATCTGTTCCTGTCATATATACACATATAGTTTTCATATGAGTGAGATTGTTGAGGCTCTGAGAGAGGAAACAGCTCACTAAAATTGCCCAGCAATTTGGTAAGAAAAGAATGATGACAGGATACACAAAGTCGTTGGTTTGGTACTTGCTATAACAGCTTTGCAGGCATAAGCACGTTTCTTAACAACCCCACTGCTTAGAATCTCCACGGTGAAAACGGGGAGAGTAACAGCACCCGCCTTCGAAGACTCACTGTGAGGCTGAGTTAACACACGCAAAGCTTAGGGTAGCATCAGCACAAAACGCAGCCTGGGGAATCACTGGCATAAATATGAGTAAGCGTAGAAACACGGACCATCAACTAAATAAAGCTGAATAAACTATTATTCCCAATGATTGTTTTTCAACTGACAACTGCTGATCTAGTAAAAGTAAAGCCAAAATTATTAAATTAGGATGTGAAGTTTAGGCTCTAATCCATTCATAAAACATGCTTCCAGTAGGACAACAAGGAATAAGCGACCAGTGCCTTTCTTCTCACACTTGTAAACTCCCAAAGCAATCCCAGTGAATTAGTGTTGCTACTTCTGAGCTTTCAGTTTCCCAACTTTTGTTCTAGCTGGTTTTGGAGAATGGAGAGTTGAAGCAGGCTTACAAGGGAGCATCAACCAAAGAAAGTTTCTTATGCAAAAGAAAAATAGCTCATTAAAATCCATACCCATTGTTTTCACAGCCGGCATTCATGTACAAAGTACCCAATATTTAAACTTATCTATTTTATAACGACCCCGTACGCAATCTCCACTGCAATATTTGTTCCTCCTGGGAGAGGACAGGAATAATCGAGCATTCCACTCATATGTTTTCTGTAATATTGTCTGTTTTAATTTTAATTTTCAAAAGTTATATAAAGTAATATAATGACCTAGGTAAACTAGTCTGGCATTTATGTTCCCTAACAGTGTGAAGACACTATCTATGAGCTTACTAACCTAAGCCAAGTGTTAGGAGCTGAATTATGTTTGCAAAAATCCTGTGTCCAAGACTTAATCTCTCACAGCTATAAGTGCGATCTTATTGGGAAACTGGGTCTTGGCAGATGTGGCTATCAAGTTAAGATGAGGTCACTGGGCTGGGCCTTCATCCAAGAAGACCAATGTCCTTAAGAAGAGAAGAAAATACGGGTGAATACCATGCATGCATACATACATACATACATACACAGAAGATCACGTAAAGACACAGAAACAAAAGAGAGCCAGCTCTGAGTACACAGAGGCAGAGACTGGAGCGACGCTGCCTAAGGTCTACAGGATGCCAGGTGCTGCCAGGAACTGGGGGAGACCAAGAAGAATCCTCCGCAAGGCTGTAGTAGGAGCGTGGTGCTGACGACACCTTGGCCTGGTACACTCTGCCCCCAGAAACATGAGAAGGTAATGCCCTTCTTTGTTCGAAACCACCTGGCTCATGAGACCTTGTTATAGCACCTCACAGCAGTGCTAAGAAACTCACAGACCGAGGCGATGTGGTGGTGTCCCCCTCGTGATGAGTGCAGCGAGGGGATTTTTACAGACAGAGTCCGTACAACACGTACGCCGAGGATGGGTAATGGTAAAAGGAGGGGAGGAGGTCGGTGGGAGAGGAGGCCGAATTCTAAAAATACAGACTTTAATAACGTAAGGACTATCTAATATTAGGAAGGGTAGTCACTGTTAGGAGAGAATTAAACAAAATTAGTATCAAAATAATTGTTCTCTTTCCCATCGTTATTATATTATCAAGCCTGTATTTTTATGAGACCTGTATTTCTTTATCTGTTAATACTCAGGGATATTATCAGCATACGTAATGTCATATACAATGTGTACATAGAAAACTCTGGAATTACACCATAGGGCTGAGTCACAAACAGGGACTGTGCCCTCTATGGTCACCTTCCTGGGACTACGGCAACAAATGCCAACTTGGTTAACTGCCTTCAGCCATTTCTTTTTCTGTCTTCTCTCTCTCACTGTATTTGGAGGAGGCCAATACCAAACCAGGCAGGGCCTTTCTCAAAAAAAAAAAAAAAAAAAAAACCACCGTTTCTAAAAATGATTTTGATAACTGTACAACAGACATCTTCATAACAGGCAACTGGCAATTTGTAGTTGTATCTCTTAGATTTGCGAGGGAAATCTTGAAATCTCCTGGCTGAGTTGTTCTTTGTAAGACTTGTCTGGAATTTACACAGGTTATTATTTATGTGTAGGATAAAAGATGCAGCCACACCACCAGTTACTTTGACTCAAACCTCCTCCACGCCCCCATCTGTAACCCTCTCCCCGTGGAATGAAAGGAAAGGGCCTTCCTCACAGGCACCGAGACCGCAGGAAGACAGTGAGTTAAGAAAGACATTTACCAGCTTAATTCACCGACACACATCCCCTCCTTGGTGGAGATCAGCACAGTAGTTTCTGTACCACTACACACGAGGATTATTTATGACAGGACTGTACAGCCATGTTCTGATCCTCTGTGTCTGCTAGCTGTGGTCCACTCTTGGAGAAAGCACTGGCTCAAGCCCGGCTCAAGGGCTTCAGGGGGAGCGCAGGAGCCACCACAGGAAGCGCCTGCCTGCCCGGCTTCCTCAAGCTGCAAGGCCCGAGGTAAAGCCTGATTTAGACTTGCCAGGAGCCCAGGCCGGAGAGCTGCGCAAACACCTTGCTCAGTGGCTGTCGCTTCCCCCGCTACGCTCTCGTACCACCAGACAACAGGGACGGCGCAGGCAGAAGCGGTCGCTTCTCACAGGAACCTGGAGAAACCAAGGCGACACCTGCCTCGGCCTCCATAGCTCACCACAGAGGCCGGGACAGCCCGAGCCGGGCCCTGCATGCCCCCACCTCCGGCTGCTCCTGTCTGCTCATCTCCCAGAGGATCCACACAGCCGGCCGTGGCGGGTGAGAACCCTTCGTGCAGTGGCCTCACTTGAGGTCCAAGTGAGAATCAAATGCGCCTGCTTAAAAAAAGGACTAATTTAAAAAGCGTGTGCAGAATGTAGTACAAGTCCCAAAGCGTAGTTCAGAACCCCAGGGCCTGCGTACCTCATCAGAGTGAGCGGTTCCTGGAGCCCGGGTGGGAAGGCAGTCTCGCCGTGAGCTCCGTAATCTCCGCTAAGAAGATTTAGCGACTCCACAGTGACTCCACAGGTAGAGAGTTAAGAAAGGGAATATTCTGACTTTACGATCATCCCTCCGCAACCTCCAGGCACCCGGATGGCGAAACCTCATTGATATAATCCCCAGAATACAGTTTTCCAGGGAACAAAGGAGGGGGGTGAAGGCACAGGCAGTATTCTTAAGACAAAATGAGTTAGAAGTTTTTCAGCACACCATCTAAGACATTTTTTAGTCAGGTTTTTATCCACTGTTAAAAATAACTAATCCAGTACTATATCTATCACAAAAAATTAGATAAACGAAGATAGGGAACACATGAACAGTAGCAAGAATCCAACATCCAACTTTTTAATCTCCTGCTAAGTATAAATTGATCAGAATGAGATTGGGACTTGTGACGAACCTTAAAATAGTGTGTGAAACATAGTAGGGATACCTTAAAAGTTGTCAGGAAGACTTGATAGTTTGTGTTTTAAACCAACAAAACTAAGAGTAGGAGAAGAAAGAAAGGGAGTTTGGTCAAGATATTTGTTTGTTTCTGTACAATTCCCATTGATGACTGGCTGGAATAAAGTGATATGCAGTTGTACACACAAGATGGGAGATTGGATGGCTTGCCACCGGCATAGGAAACAGAAGAAACTAGGCCAGGATTCCTTCTGTCTAGGCCCCAGGGACCGTGTGGGTGGGCAAAGACATGATGTTGAGGTGGCCCTGGATGTCCCAATGGAAAAGCAGGCCCACTGCATTCAATAGGTTGGCCAAAACATGGTCACAATAACACAGGAAGTGGGCCAGTACAGGGTGTCTGCATCTTCCCTGGCAGTCATGCCACTGGTATTTTAGGGTTACAGGAGAGGACAGAGGAAGGAAGTGAGTTCTCTGGACATTTGGGTGAGGGGCTAAGTGAATTTTCACTCTGATACATACGGAGTAAAATCTAGGTTCAGCTCTTAAAAATGAAAGTTTTCAAGCACATGTGATGAGTTATCAAATGTGCGTAAAGGAAACCAGCTTATAATTTTAAGTACTGCATGTAATTAGTAACAGCAAACTGTACACTCTAAGTAACCTGGTTAAAAATACAGATAAAACCACATGAAGGAACTACTGACCAGATAACGGGGAAGAAGACAGTGATGGCATCAGGCCAGTGCAAAGAAAAAAGTACAAAGGAGACGAGTAGTGGGGACATCGGTGTCATGGAGTTTGATCTGTAGGCCCAGGGTCAACAAAAACCAATCCTTTTGTAAGGACAAAATACATCATCTTAAAAGAAGGACAAGGTGGTCATTACTGTTGTATATGAAACAAAGGAAGGGATACAGAAGATGAAGATGAACTTTCTCTGATAAAGAGGCCATCGATGCAGCCACGGTCACTGTCCGAGGTTAGTGTTTCATTTCCTTTGTTCATAAAAAGTACGATGGTATTATCTGAACAATAATAGCATCTTTCCGTTGCTATTCCCACGACACTAACTCATGGAATCTTACGACTTTAATGAGCGTTGAACATTTAGAAACACAGTTGCATACCTGGATATAGAGTCTCTTCAACAGTCCCTAAAGGACTTATCTCAGGTATATTTTCTAATGGTGTGATTAAGTAAAAATAGATTTTAATTCATTTCACAAATTAACAGTTACACCTGTAAATAACCAAAATTCAAAGTGCAAAACAAAATAGAAATATTGATAAACAAGCTATAAATTACTCTAAGTAATATACAGCCAAGTAAATTTAGGGCAGACATAAAAGGAAAATTCAATGTTAGGAATTCCCTCAATAACTCAGCGATAAGTTAAGGATAAAAATGGATAACCATGTAAATGTGTTGGAATATATCTTGATCATCTTCATCAGATATTAAAATTACAACAAAATATATAAACAGGACCAGAATAAAGCAGTAAAAATTTTTATATATTAGTTCAAAACTACACTAAAACATGTCAAATTTCAACATAATAGAAGTGTTATTAATAGTATCATGACCAGGATAGGAATGCCAGATTTTGAAAACTATTTGACACAGGAAAATTTCATGATATCCAACGATTTAAAAAAAATAAGCTGCATGCTTCTTTTTCAGGTGACATGACTCTATTCCTCTAACATCTGATTCTCTAAGGAGAGTATGACTGGATTCCCTCACAGTAAGAGTCATGACCAGGCTGGGGGCACCACCCGATGCTTAAAGCCCTTGCCTACGATGTGCAGGTCCCTGGGTTCCATTTCTCAGCACCACACAAAAAGCAGGTGGGCACAGTGGCACACAACTGTAATCCTAGCACTTAGGAAGCTCAGGCAGGGAACTGCTGTAAGGTTGATACAAGCCTAGACTACATAGTGAGTTTAGGACCAGTCTGGACTATAGAGTGAAAACTTGTCTCAAAAAAAAAAAAAAAAGTGGACCGGCTGTGCCCCACCCAGGAAAGATATTTTATTTAGAGAGCAGAGACGAAGACTCAAGCACAGAGGAGCGTTAGGATTCCTCAGAAACTACAGCGTGGACCTTCAAAACTGCGACAATGCGTAGGCCAGTCGTGAGCTCTGACATAAGCACAAACTCTGGCTGACAAGGAAGTGTTGGTGTAGGGTCACGGATCAAAACACACATCTCACTGGGCACAGGGACAGAGACTAAACAGAAGCTCTGTACTCTGGAATCATTGTCACTGTGATCCCCAAACTCCTCTTAATTTTTTTTTTTTAAAAGCACAATTTGGGAGGAGAAACTATATAGAAGATATTGCCATGCTTGACAGCATAAACATGAGTAAAAATTTTAAAATCAGAATATTATGCAGCATTTCATAGGACATGTCTTAGTTTCTATAACCATGTAAGCGTGGATACTATGGCTACAGGGTCCTCGTTGCCCAGGCGCAGATCTCAGCGGAGCTACTTACTACCTGGGTCAGTGATTTCTTTTATTCTAGTGGGACTCAGTTTCCTGACATAACAACTGAAGACAGCTTTTAGAAGTCCATCTTCCCAAGTTGTTATGAGTATTATATGTGTTACTAAATATAAGATACCTATTTAAGCACTACGTATCCTTAGCCAATATTATCTTTACATTAAGTGTACATTACGTTTTCAACAAAACATTTTGTAAATAAATGTTCTCACATAACGATGGCCAAGCTAGTAGTAGCTTAAGTGTGGAGATCACTTTGAAGAACAGGATAATGTATGTTGTAAAAGAAAGCAAATCTAGACTCTAAAATAGGGGTTGTACATATTTATGTGAAGTTGTTAAAGTGAAGAAAGGTACACTACAAACTGTTAACAATGTTTTTCTTAAGCGCGTGTGATTTAAGAACTGAAGAGAGACATGAAGGGGTTCTGCTCAGCGATTGTTGTGCAAATCAATTATTTGCATAAAGGAACAACACAATTTCATCCATACGGTTAATATGCAATAAACTTAGCATAATATCGTGAACATATGTTACAGTTTCCAGACACACGGCACAAACAGGCCAGAAGTCATCCACAAGAGAAATGACTGACAGACAGGATTCCCTGGGGAGTATTCCGAGGCTGCGTGGGCTGTGTGCATTTCTCAGGGGCCCTTCGCATGTGACTGGCACATGATATTGCATGTAATTAGGACAACCTTATCCATCTACAGGTAGCGTAGGAAAAGACAAAAAGTTGGTGCCCCCTCCCTTCGCATAAAAGTAATTAATGAACCAGGTGCTATGCTAAATATTTTGCATGCATTCTGTGCTTGAATCAATCCAACCATTCTTTAAGGTAGACACTATGACATCATTGTTGCAGATGTGGGAACTGAAGCTCAGAGAGAGAGCTGAATGAATTGAGCAAGATGGGAGTCACAAAGTGGGCCAGTGTTCAACGCTAAATCATTATCTGTGTGCTCAGATTTTAACCTTGAGCTTGACACATAACTGCAATTCTATGGGGACAGTGGAGGCACACGCGCAGGTTCAAATCTGTCCAGAAGTGCTGAGCTTCCTGTCTGAGATCCAACATCCTTCCCACCTTCCTCTCATGCCCTACCAGGCCTCTCTTCCTTCCCATCACAAGCTACCAAGGACGGGCATCCCATTACAATCTGTCTCTCAGTGACTACAACATGAGAGATTATTATGATGTCAGTTCTCACTGGGTATAAAGAGCAGTGTATAAAAACTGTAATTCTAAACTGTACGCCCTCTTCAGTTGACACACACACACACACACACCCATATATAGAGAGATGTTATTCTATATTCTATTCTCCATTTGATCACACCTTGATGTTACCAGACTGTGTGAACTCTCACAGCGACACTTTCCCAATTTTAATTCCCTTCTCCACTACTTTTCCATCTCAGCTCACAACCATGCCTTCTGCTTGCGGCAGTGGGTACGACACCCGTGTCTTCCTTCTTTCTTGGAGAGGGTAATAATTACTTTTACGTTGTTCTTGTTGTTTAGACTTGGTTATTAACAATTCCTTTCCTATGCCATCTCTAGTTAATCCAAGGTCCAATAAATACCATTTTAGATGGAAAAAAGGCATCTCACGGATTTTCTTAACAGTTAAATCACTAAATATTACTGCATTTATACGTAAAATGTCAGTGCTGCTACCTGAGCAGTTGCTTGAAGATAAAAAGTGTGATCGATGAGAAAGGACTGGTAAAACACAATGCAGAAGAAAAAATTTAAATTGTAGCAATTGCAGTTAACTCCAACAAATACTTACTCAGTTGGCCTCACGTGAAGCGCATGCTCGAGGCTCAGACGGGGTGACGACATGGTAGTTTAGGCGCGATAGTTCCTGCAGAGGGGAGTGCACAGTCGCCAAAGCACAGTGGTACCAGCTGCCACGGCGGGAGGGCACATTTAGAGAGGCTGCAGAAGAACTTGACCTTGTCTGTTGGAAAACTTTTTTTTTTTGAGAAAGTGATCCACATAAACTGTGAACACCCAAAATTCATATGCTCCAAGGATGTGACTTTATGTGCAGAGAGAACCTGTAAAGTAGTGACAGCACCTCTCAGGAAGGTTAAACGAGGTCAACCCTCAGAGGGGCCCTAGTCAAACTGGACTGCTACCATTATGAAAGAGAAAATTTGGACATGTGGAGCATGACCCAGGAAGAGGTGACCATGGGGGGACAGCAGGAAGCAGGCCACGGGCAATCCCAGGACCGGAGCCTGGAGCTTGGACTTTCAGCCTGCATAACCACAGAAACCAAGTATCTGCGCTTTTAGCCACGCAGTATGGGGCGTTTTGCTACCGTAACTCTGTCAGACTGTTGTGCTTACATTATTTTAAAAATAAGCATTTTGGATTTTCTCTCTGATCTTGCAAGCTGTACAGAATGCCCACGTTCCTTGCTGACCGGGTGCCTCGCCATCCCAGCTGGAGACTGCGCACGAACAGCAGACTGCCTACTTCATTCGTAGTTCTATATCGATTGCTAGAGAGGCAGTAATTCTGCATCCTTATGAACAAATCAACAGCGAGCTCTGAATGTCAACACAGTGGTTGATGGATGTGGGTTTATTAAGGAAGGGATTCCTCAGAGAGTTCCTGCCAATGAATGCAAATTTTAAGAGGAAGCAGGTACGGAAATTCACTGAACTTCCAAAGTTAGCCTGTCATTCTTGACATTCACATCTGATGGTTTCTTTCAGGACATACGTAGGGGAGCACATCCTACAGTCTGGGCAGCTCTCCTGTCCCTGAACACGCCATGAATGGTAATGGGGTGAGCATCCCAGGGGAAACACATACTGACGTTTGGACCAACAGCACCCAATCCAAGAACTGTATTTAGTAATGTTGACATGTTTGCAGTGAGGGTTTTTTTTTTTTTCACTACTTCTTTATATAAGCTTATTTGGTTTACACATTTTAAAATAGTTCAACAGGCAGAACTGTCGCTGAATGTTGCATAAAATTAAAATATAGTAACTAGAAATAAGGCAGGGTCTTATAAACCAAGACTTGCTTTCCTGCACACGTGTTGGTATGTCTGGACTCACAATAGAGAATGTCTCAGCCCGACTGGCTTCATTTCTCTCTTTACTCTTTTCCTCCACTCTCCAGGTCACTTCTGGGACAGCTCTTTACGAGGCCAAAGTATTTTTCATCAGGAATGTTTGGCGCTTTCGCAGCCTACCAGGCTGCTTGCTAATGAGGCTGAACCCATCCACTAAATAAATGATTTTCAGTGAGACATTATGATATCTATATAAATCTTCAGGCTAATCTCACAGGAAAAAGAAGATTCTTCTTTTGGTGCTTTGCTATCCAAACACAAGTTTTCTTCCCATGAGTTAGAGAAATGTTGGGCACAGAAAATCAGCCCTGAAGGGTGACAGGTACTTGTAGATCTGTAGGCAGAACATTATGGCTAGTGTCCAATGGCGGTGCAGGTTGCGTGTGTTTCATTGTGAAAAGAAAAGGCCTCTGTTAGGATCTGTGAGAAGTTAGGCTTCTACTACTCCTCCCGATCCCTGTTATTAACTGTCAATTCTGGCCAATGAGATGCCACCCACTTCTGCCAGTCCCCACAGCCTATTATGTTACCAGACAGCAAAGTCTTTGGAGAACGAACTTGCGCTGCAGCCCACAGACCTGAATTTGCCTGCTCCGTTTTGATTCTGAGAACCTTGCATCCTGAACTTTCCTCCGCCTCCGCCTCCGCCTCTGCCACCTCCTCCTCCTCCTCCTCTTCTTCTGCTTCCGCTTCCCTTCTTCTTTGAGACTGCGTCATTCCCCCAGCCCTCAAATTCTGGGCTGTCTTCAAAGCATTCGAGTTGTTCTCATGCTATGCACTGGTTTCATCAACGCCTGCACTTTGTTCACTGCCCTCACAAGTACCCGATTTGCACCACAGAAAGGGTGGGGAGACTGGGGTCATGAGGGCTCCGGGTCGTGAAGAAGCATCTGGGTTCCCTCTTCCCAAAAGGTACTGAGTTCCCAGAGACCCTGTACGTGCCTGACTCTGTGCAGTGCCCATCTCCACAGATGCAGGGGTCTGCCTGCGGCAGTCACATCCCTGTGACAAAATGCATCAGTCAGGCACAGTAGAAGACTAATACAGTGATGGAGTATGGATCTTAGTGACCTGAGAGTGTGATTTTCAAAAATTTATTAAGTCAAGAACTCTTGGGAACCTTCTTGCTTACGAGTAGGTTCTGCTCAATGCATCCCATTGCCAGCCCCACTGTCCCTGCAGTGTGGAGCATTTCCTGCACTGCATTATTGTAACAGTGGGTCTGGTCACCAAGGATGGCCGAGAAGTGACGAGCTGGCCGGGAGCAGAGACAGGGTGGACGCTCTGGACAGACAGCTGGTCGCTCACACAGGCAAGACAGAGGGTCAGCAGGAGGCTTTCCACCTCTCCCCAGAACAGTGCCCGATCAAATGTCTATGAGTTCATTTCCAGAATTTCCCACTTAATGTCGGTGGGTCACAGGTCATGATGTACCCCTGAAGCCAGAGATAAAAGAGGGTTTACTCCAATAGAAAAACCACATACCCAATTAATAGACTTACTTTCAGTAATAATTCTTCAAATACTTAAACAGTGGCACAAATCCACAGTGACTCTGAATAGCCCAAGGGTCCGCGTCTTAGAGATGGATTATTCAAATCAGTTAAGCAGAGGAAACGTCACCCGGAGAAACAAGACAGGCCAAACATCAACATTCTAGGGAGAAGTAAGCCCTAGGAACCCCGAGAGGCGCCTGTGAAGGTGCCAGCAGCACAGGGCAGAGCGTGAAGACAGGTGCGGGACACTCCTCGGTGCTCAGCCGGCCACCAGCCAGGGCCCAGAGAACGGGAATCCGAGGGACAGGCATGCTGGACGCCTGACGGCTCCAGCCACCCGGAATCTACACTTGAGGGCTGCATACGAAGGAGGTGGGA
Organism: Ctenodactylus gundi; assembly: GCA_004027205.1. Classification (NCBI taxonomy): domain Eukaryota; kingdom Metazoa; phylum Chordata; class Mammalia; order Rodentia; family Ctenodactylidae; genus Ctenodactylus; species Ctenodactylus gundi. Next base: position 291,403 of record PVKB01002274.1, read on the forward strand.
GGGTGAAAACAGAGGAAGGAGAAAGACAGTGTGCGACTGACCAGTGAGGCAGTTACGCCCAGGAGGCTTTGGAAAGTAGAAGGGACAGTCCAAATCCACGTTGTAAGTTGCTTCATAGATCACAGTTCAGTACGTGTTCACCTGGTTAGCTTTGTATACTACGCACATCAAATTCAGACTTAACAGCTTGTTTTGAACTCCACTATGCAGAGGCAGAAGACAGATCAGTGGATATGAGACAGCCTTGTTTCTCAGTGCTCCGGCTCCAACAGCATCGCACACAGGACTAGCACTCTGCAGCTACTGTTACTTGCTGTGTCCTGAACACGCGTGATGTGTAGCTCGGTGCAAGGGTTTCTCCCCGCAAGCCCCCAAATGAACTGCTGACTCTGCATACTCCAATCAAACAGGTAAGCGGCGTCTCCTCCTCCTCTTCTCAGAATGGAATCGTGTCCAGTTCCCAGGGAGGTAGGCTTCGAACTGCAGGAGGACAGCGCTGCCTCATGCAAGATGCCAGGGACAGCGATGGGGCCGAGCAAGACTGCGGCAGCAGCGAGCGCCACGTGACCTACAGGAGTCATTAACAGCTTGCACGAAGTCTGCCTTAGTCCTTCTGAAGCGGGTACAGAGGGGCCTGAACAGTGGGTGAGTAACAGAGGCGGGAGAGAGCCACACCACACCCTAGGTGCCTGCTGCTGAGACAATGCAGGCAGCTCAGCATCCCGGGTCCTAGTGCTCTGGGCAGTCGCAGCTGTGGACATGATGGTGGGCCAAAACACAATGTTACAGGAACAGACGGCCTGGAGCTGCTAAAACTATGTCTACAGACATGATTTTCAACAGACGGTGTATGGAACATCACAGCGAAGCGCCTCTACCTGGTTTGATGAGACAGGCTTGTAATCTGAGCACTCTGGGAGACTGAGGCAGGAAGACTGCATTTTGAGTCCAGCCTAGCCAGCTTGAAAACTTAGCAAGACTTGGTCTCACACTCAAAACAATAATAATAATAATAATAATAATAATAATAATAATAATAATAAACATGGTGGCCTATAGCTCAGTGTGAAGGCCCTGGACTTAATACTCAGGATCGCGGGAAAGGTCCTTCAGGTACTAAATTTAAATATACAGCTCAGGTGAGAGCTACTTATTTGAGTCAGTTCTGTGTGGACAAAGCCAGAGAACTGGTTCTACTTGCAGAGACCAGCCCAATCTCAGGGATGCATCTGTCTCTACAACCCGCACCCAGTTTTCTCATGTCAGTGAAGTCTCACCACTTGCTGATGATGGTGGAGGAGGCGGCTCTACACCACAACTTGAATACGAGCTCCCCTGCCATATTCTGTGGACACTGGGGGCACAGCTTCTTGGAATCGGCTACTCACTTTTCTAAGCTAGTAGCAGGTTAGGAAACACATCCAGGAGTCAATGCTTTAGAAGTCTTCACTGAAGGGATGGAATTTAATAGCATGTGAAATTTAGCTGACAGTTATTTTCGTAGAAGTGATCATAAAATTTGTACATGACATTTATTTTTATGCACAGATTGTGTACTCAGATGCTTTACATTAATTATATTTCAAACTACCACAGCAGCCCTTACAAGGACGGTGTTTCTACTGCCTTCATTTAGTAGGTAAGGAAACTGAAGATTTGGCAGCTTATGCAGACTATTAACGTAACAACGCTGAGAAGGGCCAGGGGCCAGTCTGAGCTTCTGGGGGAACAACGGCTCTCTGATCAGTGATTTAGAAACGTACCTCTGATTTAGGAAAGAAAGCCCATTGTCTCTGACCTTTTGACATTTTATCAGGAAACTACAGCTATCACCAGCTGTATATTTTACTTATTTGTTTTTTGGTTTAGTGATGATTATACCAGTGTTCACTGAGAATGAGCCTCATACTGAGCAATTTCAGTGTAGTAACACATTTGGCTCTCATAAGAAGGACACCGCAAAATAAATGTTTTTTCTCTATTGTAAAAATAAATAAAGGCAGGCATGGGGAGCGGAGGGATGGCCTGGTATAGCAGAAAACTGAAGTAGTGGACAGCCCCGGCTGATCAACTTACTAGAGTGCCTCTGAGTTGAAAAATAGTGCCTCCTTTTCATCTTAAACTTACAAGACAAGCAAATTAGTGACACTGGTTGAGGAGGAATAGGGCTCTTTTTTTTTTTTTTAAAAGAAAAACTTCCTTTGAGTGAAAAGTTTCAATCTATGTACTGCCAATCCATAGTAGCTGGCATATGTTCAGAAATGTGACATATATGAAAGGAATAAGCTTTAGAGAAAAGTTTTTAAACAGGCAGGGTTACACATAAAAGTGACAGAATTCAAAACTCTGCGCTTGTCTGCTACAGAATTATCCTCTTAGGATAATGTTTGGAGGATACACTGAAGCAAAGGAATACTAAAATGTATCAGTTCACTCTGGGGTAGGAATTATCTAACCAGCCACACATATTTTCCGTTTTCTATATAAAATCCTGTGTTCTCCTTTCAAAATGAGATCCCTAGAAACTACTAACTTTAGATACAAAATGTAGTTTTTCCCAAGTGACAATTGTAATCAAGACACAGCCCCAAAGTGGGCAAAGTCCCCTGATATTGGTACTTGCTGGGGTCTTGTCCTATTAAAGATACCAGATATTATTAGAGGACAAAAAGATGACACCCCATATTAAGGGCTCGTCTGCGAAGACCTAAGGATTGCAAAGCACACGGACAGAGAGAAAGCCTGCGGGCTCGACAGGAAATGGCCCAATCCGCGGACTCTATGTAGAGCTGAAAGGAGAGAGCAGTGCTAGCAGGAAACTGGGCCCCCTGTCACACAGACCCCACGTGAACGGCGACCATGAAGTGATTTTCCCCTCCAAATTAAGAGCATCTAAGAACGTGCAGAGCAGCAGCTTCCACAGTCCCAAGAGCCTCTGCTTCTACTGCAAATCTCAGTGTGGCCCACCGGAAGACCCACTGCCCTTGACGTAGACAAAGTTCTGGGTAGAATTTCTTATTACAATGTGATTTGGGCATTGTCCATGCAATCGCTCAACTCTCTGAATTTCCAATCTGCAAACACAGATAAATGGCTGCCAGCAGAATGCGCACAATTATGAAGGTAAGATCACTAGCGAGTGCCAGCCTGCTCTGCAAATTATGGACAGCATGCACCGAGTCCACATTTCAGTACATTGTAAGTACTATATTCTGTTAGATTGATGACAATTAAATATATATTATTTCCAAGTTGCTGGAACTTGTTACAATGTTCATTAAATCCATTCATATAATAAATTCTGTTCTCTGTGAAAAATAGAGGCAGATTAAGTTGAGTAGCTGCTTTGTGTCCTCACTGACTTCTTCTCAGGTCCCCAGTTGTCCACTCATCCCTCCCAGGGTTCTGCGCATACAATACGTGCATCCGCCGGTGCTCTGAATGCATCCAGGACCAAGCTGGTTTGCGTCCCAGAGACAGCACGGAGGGAAAAAGAACTGAAGGGCTGTGTCGCCATAGGAATTCGACCCTGAGATAGATGTCTGTGGAGAATGCACTCAGAGTGCCATCTCCTTACCTTACGTACTTAACTACTCTAATAAACTGCATATGGTACACTGACTGTACATCATCTAGCTCTTGAACGTGGAGTGTGGTCACTGCAGGCATCTGGAACAGGAGAACAGGCAAGACACGCAGAGCATCACTAATTCCCACCCTGCAAGAAGGACCATGAAGCGACTGGCCAGCAGCCGTGGCCAGGGCGTCCCGGCGGCTGGGTGAGCTGGCGGAGGGCAGGGAGGAGGAGAACTGTCACCAGCGTAACCTGCAACCTGTGAGGCTGACAAAGTTTAAGGACAAAACAGCGCACTCCAGCAGGAGCGATGGCAACCTCCTCCCCCACCTGCTCACCAAGTGCCTCACCAGGGTCCACTTCACACCTAACCCAGGCGAGCATGTCCAGGGAATGGAGTGACAATTACCAACAGCATCAGCTGACACCTCTCCTTCATTTTCTTCTCACCTAAACTCTAAACGTCTTTTAACAGTGTCATCTGCCCAAGCCTGACCTTGAGGTTTACCCGGACACCCTAACACCCGGTCCACACTGCAGCTGCCTTTTTTGCATGTTGGGGCTCAAGTCCTAGCATGTCTTTCTTGCCAGTTCTTTCTCTCCGAGTGCCGGCGATGACTCTGTACATATTTACAAGCTGTAGGAGTCTCAAATTAACCAAATTGCATAGTTAAGTTGAAACCTCGCCAAACAGTTAAGCAAATAAAACAAGTATCTGAAACGATTAGAACGCAAGGTGATTCACATTCTTTCGATTTCAACGACAATGTCATAAATGGACTGGCCATTAGTTTCTTCTCGCCTGCAGCTGCAGTGTATTCAAGCTCAGATCTGGGGTCAACACTATCCCGATGGCTGGTTTAGGTGGGGCACATTTACAGCAGAAGTAGAAGACCACTGGGTAAATGACATAAATGACACTGAAGGAGAGGACGAAGGCAGAAACGTGAGTTCAAGAAGTTCAAATCAGTTTCTGAAGACCAAGACAATGAAGCTGGCTTACATAACTTGTTTTCTTTTTAGGTTCTACAAGCACCTGACCCATTTCTTTCGATGCTCTGCTTTGGTGTAACCACTCTGGCATTTGTGTTTGTACCTTGCGAGCTCCAACACCTCTGCTGTTACACTACATTATATGTTCTGAGCCCATCATTTCCAAAACAAGAAATGCTCTCATGATCAACTACTGAAATGTCAATTTACAATTTACAGGTTGTTTTATTTTCAAAAACAGTCTTTTTAGAAAGCTAAAATACACAAAAGATATTTAAAAATCTGTGTTAACTACTGCTTCTTGTTTTCTTTTTTACTTTGTGAGTTTGACAGAATTTTTAAAAATCAGAAGGGGAATTGTATCAAACATGAAAAAAAGAAGAAGTTGAAAAGCCTACTGCAAATAACAAAACACCAGGAATATCTCTCCTGCGACACCATGTTTGTAAGTGATCAAAGACATGTAGGAAGATTCCCTCAGAGCTGCCTTTAAATACAGTCTACTTTCCACGGCACAGTACAAAATTTTATTTTTGGTAGGACTATGGATTTAGAACTAAAAGAAAAGTATTTTTTCTCTTCCTCAATTTCTTCAAAATGGATATTAGCAAAAAATAAATAAAGTTGTAATTTTATAAGAAAATACAAACTTCTTATAAAATATGTGCCTTTCTCCCTAAAATTACATGGGAATAAGTATTGCTCCAAGCAAATTACTACGCAGTCTATTTCTGCTGGCTACAGATTGAAGGAACTCCAGTGCATTTAAATATTGTGGCTGCATCTTAGAGATCTGATGGTAATTAATATTGCAATTCCATTTTCGGCGATCACGCCATCTGTTTGCCTACATTTTAAAGGCATGCTGTCTATATTTCAGTCCTTATAATGCTTGGAATTTGGCCGGCTCTGCGTGAGTTGTATGGGAAGCTTTCAAGAAAATTCTTTATGGATTATGTCAGGGGTAGAAAAGAAGGAACACAAAGAGAAATGCCTTCAGCCTCAGATTAAAGTGGGAATTAGAACATGGCCTTTTGGAAACCGACCTTTCCATATCCTGGGAAGATCGATGACACCATGTTTAATGGTGCCACCACGGTACTTAATGCCACATAATTCAGTCTCACAGCAAAGCAGGGATGTGTAAACTCTCTTGTAAAAAGATGACAGAGCCCTGACCAACCTATCAAGCTCTGTGCTGCCCTCTGTGACAAGAGAGAAGCACTGGCCCCCAGGCTCTACTCCGCACTGATGCTATTCTCAGTTGCGCTGGGGTCAGTTATAAAATGAGTCAATGTCAGACACAATTAGAAACTGCTTAGATACATAACTTGTAGTTTAAAAATTCTCTTAAACTGCACACAAACACTAAGATAATGACGTTCCTATGACATTTAAAAATATTCACATTACCTTATAATGTTATATTTTCTAAAAATAAATATGAGACATTTACCAATTCAAAACTGAAGTGTTGAACTAATTTTATTATTTTAAATATTTTAATATATTATAATGTTCAACTTTATCAGCATATGCCAGAGTGAAACGATATACCCATGGATTTCACTTGCCTGGCTCATAAAATATCACACATATTAAAACATACTAAGTCTTAAAGTAAGATCGTCACACACACATAAAAATTTTAAAAATCTTTCTAGTGGCATCTCGGATAGGAGATTTTTAAAGAAAAGACAGTCTCTGTTAAAATAATCATACACAAATATTCATGTCAAACTTTTTTAAGTGAATTTTTTATCAGGTTAGAAACATGCTTTTCACAAATCATGTTATGAGATCTTTACATATAAATGGAGTCTGTAAAATACAGGACTTCTTTAATAACCACTGATGTCCACATCCACAGAATGCACTTTTTTAATGAGATAGTAGATCACAAGTTCAGTGCTACCCTAACACAAAACCCCGTCACACAAAGTCGTCACTCCTGGTGAATGTCAGGTGCTTGTTTGCCAATACCAAGTAACATTAAAAATGAAAAACACTGATTTAGTGACAAACAGAAATGAGTTTTCCTTCTACTATGAAAGATTCTTAAAATGAGAACAAAGAAAGTTGGAGGGTTTTTGTTTTAATCTAACAGCAGTGAATTAAGCGAACAGATATTTAATGGGAGTACAAAGAATCTAAGTGGAAACAATATATTTGATAATCTTACCCTTGAAATTGATTTAACTCAATAATTCAGTTTGACCACTTGACTTTTAACTTTACAAGTATTGTGCTTTGGATCTGAAATGTTTACCAAAGCCTCATTCTGAGGACACTGTGGAATTCCCACGTGATCCGTGTTCCGTCAAGCGGTGGCGCCTGGTCAAGAGAACTGGATTGCAGCCGTGCGGTGAAGGACACGCATGTGCCCTGGAAGGATATCAACTCCTGCCTCGGCTTCACACGGGCCTCCAATTCTTCTCTTTGCTGTGCCTATGAGTTGCTGTCCTATATCTGACTCTTACTGTCACTGCCAGCTGCCCATTAGTGAACTGAGATCCTCTGAAACTGTGAGCTAAAATAAACATTTTCTCTCTTAGTTGTTAATATCAGGTATTCTCTACCTGCAGCAAAAATATAACTAAGACAGAATTGAGTGAGGTCATTACTGCGACTTTAGCCAACAACGCGGTTTAGAAGACTTTGGAACTGACTGATGAGAGGAGTTTGGAAAAGTCTGCAGATGCAGGCTAGGGAAGCCTTCGACTGCCCGAGGCAAAGCTTGACAGAAGATTCCGGCCAAAGCTCAGAAGACCACAACGCTAAGAGAAATATGGTTGAAAAGGCTAGGCTAAGAGGTTTCAGGCGGGAAGGAGAACTCTTCTGGCAAATGGTCTTAAACATGCTTTCTACAAATTTCTTTTTACAAAGAAATGACGCATGTCATGGTCTGTCGCTATTTAGGCCTTGCCTGGAGACTGTCGGAAACTCAGAGTAGTGGACTATTTATCCTGGTGGAGTCATTCTAACACAGCTCACTGTTCAGACTGTAACATTTTCTGTGTTTGCTGCTTTGAACTAGCTCTACTCTGACAAAGAGCAAAAAGTGGCAGAAAAAATATGCAAAATGTTTGCAGTTTTTGCAGAAAGAAACTGACTACAAAGCTGAGACAAAAGAGAGCTCACGGTTACCAAAGAGATTAGTCTTAAAAATAGGCCTCGAGATTCTACGAGGTATCCGCGAAGACATCTTGGGAACTGGCTGAACCCCACCCTTTATCCACTGGAAAGTACGAAGATAATGGACTTCGCTTTGTAAAAAAAAACAAAAAGAATACCAGGCCCTACTGTAGGGCAGCCTAGAAAAGGATTAATCATCTAAGAGCTGAGAGGCCTCTGCAGAGGTGGCCTAAGGGGGACAGACTATTGCTCTTGCCAGTGGCAGACATATTACAAGTTTGACAACTCTCAGAAGCGGACTAAATGCATTCTGCATAGGGAGGCAGACACAGGCTTTTAAGGGTCAGGAGCCTTTCCTTCATATTTTAAAATAATATCTCAAAAAGTATATATTTTTATCACTTGTCTGCTGGCATTTGGAATGCATGCTGTACAATCTTATAAAACTGTAGACTGAATCATAAGTAACTGTCATCCTTCTAGGTCAAAATAATTTTTCTATACCTGCCATACTTTTATAAAAGAAACACTTAAAAGCCTAAAATATAGTTGATCTGATATGGGTTTTCATAGCACTTTCTTTGGAACTACTCAAAAGTTTGGTTAAATGATCAGGATTTGGAACTAGGGACACAGATCAATGATTAGATCGCTTTCTAGCAAGTGCAGGACACTGAGATTGATTTCCCAGCACCGCAGAAGCTGAGAACGGGGGTACATGCCTATAACATCAGCACTTAGTGGCCGAGGCAGGAGCACTGCTGTGGTTAGCCAAGGTTACACAGTAAGTTCAGGACCAGCCTGGCCTATTGAGCAAAACCTTACTTCAAAAAAATCAGTATTTACTATTCATGTATTATTACATCTTTAACACATATCAGGCTGCTTATTAAATAAGTATATTATGTATTTAACAATATTAATAATAATGTATTACTAAGTTTAAATTTAAGGCAATTGTGCATCATGAAAAGGATAATGCACATTGATTTCCAAAACAGTGATTTTTAGTTAGTGTTGGTTTTCAGTTTTTAATGAGTACTTTATACCTGAAAATTTCAATTTCTTAGAAGTCTCAAATAATTAAATTTAAATAGCAAGAAAATAATGTATGAATTTGTATCAGTATTGTTTCTAAATAGATACTTCAAAACTTCAACTGATGGTTTGCATTCACAGATTCAGTACTGTATGAATTACCAGCTTTGCTTAGCAGTCATGGTAGGAGGTCTTCGTGCCTCTTGTGTTTGTCAAATAGAACAAAACAAAACAAGAGTTCTTTTGAGAAGTTATAGTAGTCAATGCTCTAAGAAAAAAAAGTAATGTTTAATAGAATATTTGGATGGCTAGACATACCACGATATAGGGTCACAAAGCACAGAAAGTGTTTCAATCTCTTCAACTTTCTATATTGTCATGCAGGAACCATCTAACCTTTGCAGGAAAAATGCACAGGGTATTCCCCTCCTTGGACGGGGGTGGGGGGGGGGATAGAGAGGCCGAGACAGACGTGAACTTGACCAGTGTCCTCCATCTAATGGAAGAGCCCGTGGTCCTGGTTTCATAAGAAACTGAAATCTCCACGGCTAACCTAGGCCCTGGGCCTCTGAAGATTTCACGATCCCTGCTTCAATCAGAGCACTGCTGCTTCTGTCCCTACTGTTTCTGCTTCCACCATTCAAAAGACTTAAAATCTTAAAACTGCACTCTTCATAGGACGTAAACTCAAGCAAAATTTTATATATATATATATATATTTCTAAGCATCTGAAATCATGTCCAGTGGGAAAACAAAATGACTGAAAAACAAATTGAAGATATTTCTCATCTGTATATTAGTTTCCCATTTTATATGTATTTTAAATACCCAATGCTTACATTAAACTTGAGACATTTGTGTAGATACATCACATCAAATTCTGCTTTCCTTCCTCTCCCCCTTGACTCACTCCACTAAGTATGATGGCCTCAAGCTGTGTCCATTTTCCTACAAATGACTCAAATCTATCTTTATGGCAGAGTAATATTCACTTTTTTATCCATTTATCCATCAACAGATATTTTGGCATTTTCCATGATGTAGCTGTTATTGTGTGTTAAACATGGGTATGCATGTTTCTCTGTTACATGATGCTTTTAAGCCTTCTGGAAAGATGCCCAGAAGAGGTGTTGGTGGGTCAAATGGAAAGTCTATTGAAGATTTCTTTACCCAGCTTTGCGCTGGCACATAGGACAAAGTTATACACATGTTAACTAAAAACAATATTGATAGTTAAGGATACAGAATTACTAAAATATAATCTTATTTGAATCATTCAAGTAAGTTTCCAAAACCAAAACAAACAAAAAATATAACAAGCAACACTCCAAGTGGAATAGATTTTAGAAAAATAAAAAAAAAAAAGAACTTATTCAGGACCAACCTGGGCTACAGAGTGAGCCCTTGTCAAAAAAAGAAAGAAAGAAAAAGAAAGAAAGAAAGCAAGAAAGCAAGCAAGCAAAGAAGGAAGGGAAAGAAAAATAAAGAGAACTTATGTAATGTGTACTGTGATTTATGCCCGAATGTGACATGATTACTTGTGGTATTTAGGTAAACATTTTCAATAACAAAATGAATACTTTTTTCAGTTCTCTCCATTAATTTTCTTGAAGCAGATGCCAATTATTTGCTGTATTACATGC